>VMDO01023133.1:0-32211 GCA_007922755.1 Pedetes capensis
GATCTGTTGGTTCTTTTGGCAGTCCATGGTATATTCAATAGACGTCTCCAGCACCACAATTCAAAAGCATCAACTCTTTTTCTGTCTCTCTTGTTCAATGTCCAGCTTTCACAACCATATGATGCCACTGAAAATACCATGGCATGAGTCAGACGCACCTTCGTCTTCAATGTGACATCTTTGCTTTTCAATACTCTAACAACAACAACATAGTGTCGCAAAATCAACAAAGTGCCTCTTTGATATATTTCAATTCATTTATTTATTCATCTAAACTATTATCTGGAAGGTACTGTGGTAGATGTTCTTGAGAGATGAAATCAATCAAGGACCCTCTTTTAGGGAGTTCATGGTATAATGGAGGCAGTAAATATGTAAATAGCAAACTCTAAATCAAGACAGAATTAACTGATTGTTATAAGAGAAATTAGCAGACTGAGAAAGAACATATGAAAGGATAGTTCTCAAATGATGACTTCATGGAAGAGGAAATATTTGAAGTGAAAGTTGAAGATGAGATGGATTTTTATAGGTAATGTGGCATTGCCTGGACATTCAAGTTGAAGGATGCCATGAACACTCACAAGTGTCATTATGCTGTATGGTTCCATCTTCTTAGTCATTACCTATCACTGCGTTTGTCCTAGCCTTCAGGATCTTTATGTTTTTTAATGTTCTGTCCCTCTTCCAGTCTCAGCTTTTTAAAAAATTTCATTCTCCACATTGCTACCATAGTAAGCTTTATGATTCACAAATTGTATTCTGCTTTCCCTGCTTAATAAGTGCAACATTATTCCATTCGCCTCAAATAAAGAAGCAGGTTCCTGGCTTCGTATATGAGGTTTCCAATGATCTGGTGGTACCTATGTCTGCTGTTTGCTGGCTGCACCCTAATTCAGGATTACTTATTCATTAAACATACACTTGCACCTACTTGTCTTTCTGTCTTTATTATCTTTATCTCGTCAACACTGAGTTGAATCACTTTCATCTCTACTATAGTTATCTAGCAAGACCTAGTTTACTCTGCTAGTACTGCAGGCTAGGAGGAGTGGGTCAGATAAACAGCACCATTGCAGAGTGCTATTTAAGCAAACTTATTCATATCAAGTTGTTCCTATGTTATCTTCATGTGATGGGATCTTTTATTCCCAGGAGAGGGCTTGTTGGTATTAATTAGCAAATAGAATTTTCAGTTTTAGTGATGATTTATGTATCTTTTAGTCATATTATCATAATTAAACAGACATTATCATACCTTAATTTTGAAAGAAGAGTTTAAGAAATAAATGGACATGAGATTAAGGGAGAGAAAAATATCTAAAGAGAATATGAATAGTTGAAGGGGTGGGGGTAGCTGTGGCATCAAGTGTTTTCCAGCATCCACAAATCCCCTTCCAAGGCATTTGACATGTTCATATGATTTGATCTTCAAATGAGAAGATGGATTCATTAAATGATTCAGTAAATAATTATATTTATTTTGGGGCCTGTGCTGGTTTTCTTTCTCTCTCTCTCTCTTTCTTTCTTTCGCATGTATGTATGTATGTATGTATGTATGTATGTATGTATGTATTTGTGTGTATTGGCTCTTTTTTCCCCTTTATTAGTAAATAATGATGGAGTACAGAGTGACAAAGCATTGGCTTTCTCCATTATGCACCCTTTACTTCACTTCTGGCATTTTCATCAACCCACCAAGTTTACGGAGCCTTATGGCTAATATGTAATAAAGCTCAAATACTTATTTGGGCTATCTTCCTCTATTTTACCAATACACTAATGAAGTTGCACTATTTACATTGAGATGGTCCTCTCCCCATTCATCCCTCCACATTGACCCTCCATCCCCATCCCATCTTCTCTAATCTTAGCTTCCCTCCCTCCTTCTTTCTCCTCTTTATATTGTCCCCTATTTGCTAAGTTTTATTGTGCATTTTTATATATCAATTTATGTATAGGATTTTTTTCTTCCTTTAAGTATGATTCAGCTCCCACATATGAGTGAGAACATATAGTATTTCTCTTTTGGGCTTGTATTTTTTCTCTTAAGATGATGTTTTCTAATTCCCTCCATTTTGCTACAGATGAAATTATTTCATTTTTTTAATTGCTGAGTAGTATTCCATTGTGTATATGTACCATAGTTTTTAAATTCCTTCTTCTGTTGATAGGCAGCTTGGTTGGTTCCATATCCTTGCTATTACAAAAAGTGTTGCATTGAATATGGAGATGCAGTTGTCTCTGTGGTATGATGACTCGTTTCCCTTTGGGTAAATTCCCAGTAATGGTATAGCTGGGTTATATGGCAGTTCTATTTTTAGTTTTCTGAGGTATCTCCTTGTTGATTTCCAAAGTGGTTGAATCAATGTAGAGTTCCACCAACATTGTAAGAGGGTTCCCTTTTCTTCACAATCTTGCCAGCATTTGTTATTATTTGTTTTGTTGATCTTGGCCATTCATACTGGAGTAAGGTGGAATCTCAGAGTTGTTTTGATTTGCATTTCTCAAATGGCTAGCGATATTGAGCATTTTTTCATTTGCTTCATAGCCTTATGAACTTCTTCATTTGAGAATTATCTGTTCAGTTCCTTTTCCCACTTGTGTATTGGGTTATTTGTTGTCTTGGGATTTGATTTCTTGAGTTCTTTGTAAATTCTAGAAATTAGTTCTCTGTCAGATATGTAGGATGTGAAGATTTTCTCCTATTCAGTGGGGTCTTCCTTAACTCTGTTGTTTCCCATGCTGTGCAGAAGCTTTTTAACTTCATGTGTTTCCATTTGTCTACTCTTGGTGTGATTTCCTGAGCAAATGGAATTTTATTAAAGGAATGCTTTCCTATGCCTATGTATTGGAGCATGTTTCCTATCTCTTCTTGTAGTCATTTTAAGGTTTCTAGTTTTACATTGGGCTGGGATTTAGCTCAGTTGGTAGAGCGCTGCACTGTAGTCTCTGAGGTCCTGAGTTCAATTCCCAGCACCGCAAAAATGGGAGAAGGACCTGGCAACCCACTCCCAAGGCAATCCTGAAACAGTCAGTCATTGAAAACCCTATGAGGGTCACTATGAGTTGGATACCGACTAGATGGCACCTAACAACAACAACAACAACAACAAGTTTTACATTGAGGTCTTTTATCCATTTCAAACTGACTCTCATGCGAACTGAGAGGTGCTGGTCTGTTTTCATTTTTCTGAAGGTGGAAATCCAAGTTTCCTAGTACTATTTGTTGAAGAGGCCCTTTCCCTCTCTCTCTCTCTCTCTCTCTCTCTCTCTCTCTCTCTTTTGCGATATTGGGGCTTGAACTTGGGGTCTAGGGTTTGCATGATTTGCAAGTACTGTACCACTGAGCTGCACCTCCAGCCCTTTTTTTTTTTTACTTTTTGAGATAGGGCTTTGCTAAATTATGCAAACTGCCTCTGGTCTTGATCTTGCAATCCTCCTGCTGCTGTCTCCTGAGATGCTGGAATTACAGGTGTGCACCACCACACCTGGCCCGTGAAGAGGCTGTCTTTCCTCCAATTTGCCTGCTTAGCTCCTTTGTCAAAGATCAGGTGGCTATCAATGTGTTGGGTCCTGAATTCTGTTCCACTGGTCTTCAGGCCTATTTTTGTGCCAGTGCCAAGGTGTTACTGCTACTATAGCCCTCTCATATAGTTGAAAGTCAGAGATTGTGATCCTGCCTGCACTAGTTTTGCAGCTTAAGAGTATTTGGCTATACATGGTCTTCTTTTAACAGATTTTGGGAAATCTGTGCCCGTGATTGAGGGAAACCATGTAAAAGAACTAATTTTGAAACCTGGACTTCTGCTCAGAGGATTTTCCAAAGCTCAGTTTATTCCCTCTTAATGCTTCAGCTCCTTCAGTGCCTGACCCACTTGGCTTCTTATAGTGTTGGCTCTGTTTTCTGATTTATTGTTTAGACTTGGTTATTGGTTTCAGATTGCAATACATGACAATTCACTTAGCATACTTCTGTGCACCACAACTGTGAGAGGCTCATGATTTTGTCCAGATTCACCTTGCAGATCCTGTTGCCTGGATCAGTGTCAATTTCTAGGCTTTGTCTGCCCAGGGTAGTTTTGGGGAGATCAGATATAGATGTCTAGTGCAGATGTGTGGCTTATATGGTATGACCATCTAGTTCAAAATCCTGAAATTTAAGCCATTTGCCTTCATTAAACTTTTTCTTTTATCTACCGTTTATGTTTGGCTTTTGGTTTGAGAAGCACATCTAAATTCTGTTGCATAATACATATGGACTACTTTCTTCCCTTCAGTAGACTTCATACAAATGCAAATATTCAGTTTATTAAGGAAAAGTGTGTGTGTGTGTGTGTGTGTATATATATACATATATATATATATATATGTATATATATATATATATATATATATATATATATATATTTACATGGGATTATAAACATTTCCTTGCTGAAACTCATGCAATTAGTTACAATCATTTGCTCCCCTCAAAGTGTATTCTTAAAATTCAATTTTAAAAATAATAAAATATTTTTGGTAAGTCAATTTTAGTCTGCTATCATATTAGGTTGTACTGTTGTTGTTGTTTATTTTTGGGTGCCATTAAGTTGGATCCAAATCATAGTGACCCTATGTACAACAGAACGAAACACTCCTCGACTCTTTGACACTGTGCCAACACTATCTACGCCCAGCGCTGTCAGTGCTTCTCTGTGATTTATAGGGTTTTCAATGATGGATTGTTTTGAAAGTGGATTGCCAGGTCCTTCTCCCTAGCCTACAGAACCTGATATTCCCAAGCGGTCTCCCTTCAAGGACTAACCATTCCAACCAAGCTTCCTAGTTCAGGCAGGATCAGATGCTAGGGTGCTATGGCTAGGTCATAGGGCAATCAGATGAAAAGCAAATGAAAAAGAACTGATTTTTGTTCCCAAATTGTTTCTCGATGTACCAGGGGAAAAGCACTAAAATAAAACAATGCCACAAATTGGTGTTTCCAGTGACCCTGAAGTTACAAAAGTGGTCAGTAGTCTCTACACATTCTTATTCTTCAGAATGGCTTCTCCCAGACAGTGCTTTCATTATTTCTGTCTTCTTTTCCACATGAAGAGCAAGTGACAATTCTTATGCCTGGATTGATCAATGTTATGCCTGGATTGCCTTTTATTAAAGATGGGGATAGAGCACATAAGAGAGGCATCTACTCACCTTGGAGTATCTCACCATAGGATCTGATTCCCTTAGCACGGGGAGTCAATGTGCCCTTGTGCTTATTGCCTTTTTGCTCTATGATGGGAAACTCCTTTACTTCCCAGATTTGTGACCCCACTGGTTCTTCTTCCTGTAATTCAAGGAGTCACAGCTATTCTAGGACCAGACTGCAGGTTATTCTGGAAAGTGCCATTGTCATTTGCTGGCTGCTGGAAATATTTGGCTTTAAATCAATTTCAGTAAAAGTCCTGACCAAAGGCCAATGGCCACATTTTGCCTTAATCAATACTGAAAGTTAAATACTTACATGGCTTTAGATTTTTTTTGCCTCCTACCTCTTATGTTTATGTAATAGTAATTATAAATAGTATATTTAATATTCCTAGGTATGGTATAACAGAAAGGTATATAACTTGCTTTACAAAACACAAACACCAATCATCTTCATTATAAAACATTTAGAAAATATCAAAAGGTAAAGAGAAATCACCTGTTATTAAAAATATTACTTTTGGTAATATGTTGGTGAATATTTTTATTTCTCTCAGTATTTAAGATACAGAAGTCCACAAACATGTTCTAAAATTTTCTTTGTATATCAGAGGTATGGTCATATAACTTCTTGACTCAGAAATCTTTGCTTGCTTTCACTTGTTTAAGCCTCTCATAAGTTTTGAACTGTTTCCCCTTAAATATTCTTATCCATGCTCTGGTCCTTGATATTTGAATAGGTGCTCCTTTAAGTGCTTGATCTTTTTGTCTCAAATGCCCTTCCCCCATCATCATTCATCTTGATAAGCTTGTTCAAATCCTCTTTTATTCACAATGCTGATTTAGAAGTAATGCCTTGCTTCACTCAGTGGTACAACTCATTTCTCTCTATTAAGTATATTTTTCCATTGGCCTTTCTTTAGCTCTGTGTTTGGATATGTGCTTTCTTCCCTAGATGTTAAATGTGGAGGGAGATGATTATTATTCTTATGATTTGTTGTGATGGCTTATCTAATATCAGTTTCCTTCACTCTTCTTTAGTCTGCATAAAGTCAAGGTTCACCTTCATAGCTCCAATACTTTGTTCTTACTGGTTGGGGATATAATAGTAAAGAGTCAAGGATAGTTAAGTGCCATTTACCTTGTGTCTTTTACAGCTACTAGCATAGTGCCAACACAATGGTAATGCCTAAGAGATATTGGTCGAATTGAATTTTTACTTTAACTAAGGAACATGCATGGGACAAATGGTAAAGGGCTATCTATGACTTGTCTAAATTCTTTGGAACATTTTGAAAGAAGTAAGCTTGTCACATTGAAGCTTGTTCAGTAACACAAAGCACTTTGAATAGAAATACTGTAAGCAAAGAGAATTCCAGGCAGCAGTGTGTATTACAGAGTGTTCTTACTGACTTCAGTAGCCATTATAACCCTTTGAAACATTATTGCTCTTACTATATTTTTTTTTGTTCAGCTGGCCACATCATTATTAAGAATGGATCAATAACTGTGTCATCACCTGCATTCTAGGCAGAGTATCACCCATTTACTGAAGAAGACCACTTACGTCTACATGCATGATTTTGGGTTTTATTGGCTTCATTATGATTTATTTAGTTTTTCCACAATTCAGGACACTTATTTAGCTTTTGCCTATTTTGGTTAGAATTATCTTTCCAACTCTACTTTTAGATAGAAGATAACTTCACATTTGGGTTGGTTTTCTAAGTGATATCAAAAGGTACATATTCTTTCACCCTTTTTGGGGTACCAATAGAAAGAGTACAATTTATCTTCCATCACACTGTGCAATATCTTGAGTGTCTCCTCTTTTATTTGTTGATTTTTTCCTTTGATAAAAAATAATGCCTTTTGTTGTTTATTTACCATTTTCCCCATTTATTTTATTATAAACTAATTGAGCATAAGAAAATTTGTCTGAATTCAGCCTGAAAAACTATCAAAATTCTTATTAAAATCCATTCTTATACATCCTTTAAATTGAAAGTCTCAAATCACTGTTCTTTCATGAGTCAGAAGCAATGAAGATAGTGTTAGCTGTGTTGTATTAGCAGCAGCACATATAATTGAGGGGAGAAGGACCTGGCAACCCTCTCCCAAAAATCAATCTGCCATTGAAAACCCTATGAACAGTGGAGCAGCACTGACAATAGTGTTTCAACTGTTGTAAGTAGGGTCGCTATGAGTCGGATACCGACTCGACGGCACCTAACAACAATAACAACATATAATTGAGAAAAAAGTGAAAAAAGTATGGGTGGTTATATCTGTTTTTCTAAAGACTGAGCTAGCTGCTGCCTCTAATGTTGGTGGTATTTTCTAAGTCAGAATCATATACTACTTAATACATTCTGAATTTTATGTACTTAGAAGTGACTTGGATTCATTTGTTGTAAACACCACACATTTTTTTAAATGTCTGTTGATTCAATATTCTTTGCAAGCATTTTAAATGTAACCTGGTTCTTTAGTTTCCACCTTTCTGCTACAGTATTTCTTGAGTTGTTGTTGTTAGGTGCCATTGAATTGGGTCTGACTCCTAGTGACCCTATGTAGGACAGAAAGAAACATTCCACAACATTGTTCTGTGCCCAGCACTATGTCAGTGCTTCTTAGCTATTCATAGGGTTTTCAATGGCTGATTGTTTCAAGATTGTTTGGGGAGTGGGCTGGCAGTTCCTTCTCCCATTTTTGTGATCCTGGGGATGGGATCCAGGGCTTCAGAGTATGCAGAGCAAGTACTCTACCAACTGAGCTAACCCCCAGCCTCTTTCTTGAGTACCTACTATATATTTTAAACTGAACCAGATGGACTCTTTGAGGGGTACAAATAGAGTATTTTTGTTGTTGTTGTTAGGTGCTGTTGAGTCTGACCCTCAAAGGGTTTTCAATGGCTGATTCTTTTGGGATTTCTTAGAGAGTGGATTGCCATGTCCTTCTCCTGTTTTTGTGGTGCTGGGGATTGAATCTATGACCTCAGAGAGTGCAGAGCAGCACTCTACCAATTGAGCTAAATCCCAGCCCACCTCAAACAAATGAAGTATAATGTGTTATAATTAGAAAACACATAAAATTAAGTTTTACCTACATTTTCCCCTTAGTTTCACTGCTCTTGCTTTGTTACTATATAATTTCCTTCTTCCTTTCCACAACAGACTGGTTTTCTCTTACCAAATTTTTGGTTAAAATAATTATGCAAATGCAGTTTTCAAATGAACAATTTTGGAAAATATAATTTTATGTAAAATTTTAAGCTTCATGGTTATAGTTTTTCCTGGAGAAAGACATCATGTTTGGAGAGTGGTGGGTCAACAACAACAAAAAGAAAACCCTTCTCCAAATGGATTGACACAGTATCTGCAAAAATGGGCTTAAACATAAATAAGATCATGTGCCTGGCACAGAATTGGGAAGTGTTTCCATCTGCTGTATATAGGGTCATTAGGAGTTGGACTCTACTCGATGGCACCTAATAACAACAAAAACAATATTTTGTCACATAGTGTGTATACCTTATTTGTGATTTGTAATTTACATTTGAGTTTCTTCTAAAACAAAGTGTTATAGTCATGTTCTAGTATGATGATAGACTACTGACAGCAACAGCATAATCAAATATTAACCTTTGGATTTGTGAATATGAATTCCTTTCAAATTTGTGACTGGTCAAAATGCTCACATTCTGATTAATTGGAAGTCTGTAGCCTCAAGTAAGCCTGGTCCTACTTATTCACTTCATTTAGAGATACACTGAGTACTTCCAAGTAATTTACATTGTATAGAAATAATAATGTACTTAGGCCCTGTAGGGTGGCTCACGCCTGTAATACCAGCAACTCCAGAGGCAGAGGCAGGAAGACTACAGGTTCTAGGCCAGAGTCAGCCTGTGTAACTTAGCTAAACCCTGTCTCAAGATTGTTGTTGTTGTTCTTGTTAGGTGTCATCGAGTCGGTATCTGACTCATAGCAACCCTCATAGGGTTTTCAATGGCAGATTGTTTTGGGATTGCCTTGGGAGTGGGTTGCAACGTCCTTCTCCCATTTTTGCAGGGCTGGGAATTGACCTTGGGACCTCAGAGACTGCAGAGCAGCGCTCTACCAACTGAGCTAAATCTCAGCCCTGTCTCAAGATTAAAAAATTAAAAAATGGGCTGGGGGTATAGCACAGTGGTTGAGTACTTAGAAAGTATGCGTGAGGCCCAGGTTTCAACCCTCAAGTACTTCTAAAGATAAACAAACAAATAAAAAATAAATAAATAAAAGAAATAATAATGTACTTGTCAGTTTTACCTGTTTAGATTAATGCTTAACTATCACAACCTTACATACCACTACTAATTCTTGGACCTGTGTACCATATGCCATATTTCTTTCTAAAGCTTTGTACTTGTACTTTAAGACTTGAAATAACATCAAGTGAGTTCACTAAATAATCATTCTTAATTATGAGATTCCTAATAGGACTGCTTAAGGAATGCTTTATCTTTGCTGAGAGGGAAATGAAAAGTAATATAAAAATGCAGTATTATTGGGTAGCTTCTGTGTAATTTTGAATTACTGGAACAGTATTTGGGGAATGGCAAAGGCTAATACTCAACAGATGGCAAAGTCCTAAACCTATAATAATGGCTGCAGTTGTTTTCATTACTGTCATTTGATGACATATACAATAGTATGAAAAGGCTTGAACTGGGTAATCATAGTAAATATACTCAAAGGGACCTAATGCATTTCAAACAATCAAAATGGTGGTGGATATTCAGGCCGAGTGTCACTTCAGTACATATTCTAAGCACATTTATTGCTAGGGATTAGAAGCAACATTACTTGTCACAGAGGAGCTCCATTTCCCCTTTAGTAGTAATAAGCAACAAAAATTGACATCTGTTGTAACACAGGCAGATTATTTCACATCCTTTATGATTGGGTGTCATTATCATGCATATAAATTTAGTTTGCAGATGTTCAACGTCAGAGATCAAAGTACCAATTTTGCCTACAAAAGAGTTGCACAGGCTTCCAAAACCTAAGCACTTTTGAAACAACATAAATCTTTCAGAGTAGGGAAAATAAAAATCAGATGAGATTAGGAAGAAACAGTATCAAAAGCCATCAGAAAGTGATGTATGAAGTTTCAGAAGATCTTAATATCTTTATTTCTAGCTCTGTAAAAGCACTGTTCTTGATTTTAATCTCCAGAGACAGTTGATAATATCTTTGTTATTTACTTCAATACAGAGAAAAAAATGAGGTTAACATATTTTTCCTTGAAAGACAGAATCTGTCATTCAAGAGAATTAATTAGATTGCATTTGAATATTCATAATTTGTCCTGTGTCTAATATGTAAAAAATAGTTTGTAGTGATTGCATGTAAGGGGATGAGGGAAGGTAGCAATGACCTACAATAATGCTATTAAACATGGTATAACAGATAAATTTCCCGTTTGAGTTGTTTAATATTCAAGGTAATATCACTTTTAGTTCTTTCCCTATATATGTTACTTTGTTAAATTTTGGAAATATGGATAGAAGGTAAGAGGAAAGGTATTTATATTTTGTGTGCAATATATAATACCCAAGGTTACAAAAATAATTATGTTTTATGGAAAACACTTCTCTTTTCCCCAGCCCAAGCCACCCCAAACCACAAACAACTTTAACCAAAGGAAAGAAACCCAAGTCACTTATTTTAACAATCTTGTGCCAGCTTCAAAGGCATTACTAACAATGTGGATACATTTTGTATTTGCCTCTGGGGATTTACCACTCAATATTAAAGCACTTCCCACTGTGACATTTTTTAAACTGTCTCTTTCCTCTGCTGAGCTAACAACTTAATGGGGATCAAGAAAACAGTCTGGAATAAGCACTGCATAAAATTCCTGCCAGGCATTGAAAGCTAAGGCATGGTTTTTGACTCTCTTTTTGTAATGCGCAAACACCCAGGACTGCTGTCCTCTCATTACACCTTTTCAAAATCTTGTTAAATGAATTAGCCAGCTATATTGTAGATTTGAAATGTTTACACAGGGTCCTTGAATCAAATCTAAGTGTACATCCTATTTGATCAGTGAATATGTATGGAATAATACATGTAAATCAAGAAGTGATACTGACAACAGTATTTGAAAAACTTAAAAGGTTTAGAGTTGGTAGGAAGCCATGATTAAATGATGAGAATATGCAGTTTCTTGGGATATTGAAAAAGATATGTATTATTTTTTTCAGATACATTTTTCTTCCTTGAGAAGTAGAACACTAAGTTTAATGACTCCATATTTTCTGGTGCTTTTTTGACATATTACTAAGTTTGGTAATTTATAATTTATTCTTAGTAAATTTGGTAATTCAAGGACATATTTTATTGAGTAATTTCTCTTGAGGCTTTGATCCTGGTTCATCCTGGGACCACAAATTTTAAGTATATATTAAATTGATAAAAGTAACTCAAAGAACGTTATCAGTGAGAAATCTCATTTGATTATTTTAAATTGAGTAACAATAATTGGCCTATCTGTAATTCATACAGTATTTGTATATATTATTACTTAAATAGGTGTTTAGGTTTTACACTTACTGATTTTACCTTAAATAGTTAAAAGCACAATTTAAGACTGAAGAGATGCTGAAAGAATACTTTTTGCTTTATATTATGCCTGGATGGTGTCGCGCTACATAGTACTCATTTACTAGTGACAAATAAAAAAGTCAATAAATCTCTGTTTCTATCAACCAGACTAATGAACTTCATTAGTCAATCATGTTATCAGTATAATTACTACAGGCCACATTTTGCCCTTGGTTATTAATGTAGCCAACTTCTGTAACACAGGAGCACTGCCTAAGAAGAGAATAACTGGGTTTAGCTCTTGAAACTAATCTTGGCTCTCTTCTTTCCAAACTCATCATTGCATTCCTTAGAAATACGTAGAATATCCCATAAACTCCTCTGAGATCCTTTTCAACTCTATTCTGGGAAAATTTTGCTAGACCTCTTTGTTTTGTTACAATTGTTGTGTTGGCTACATCTTTATGGACTATAGTTATGAGTTCACTTGTGTCTCCCCAAAATATATACTGATATCCCTAACCCTTGGTAACCTGTAAATGAGATCTGATATTGAAGTAGAGTTTTTGCAGATGTAAACTCAGATGAGATCATATTGGAGTAGCGTAGACCCGTAACCTAAAATTGTTGTTGTCAGGTGTTGTTGAGTCTGACTCAGAGCAGCCCTCATAGGGTTTTCAATGGCAGATTATTTTGGGATTGCTTCAGGAATGGATTGCTGCATCCTTCTCCCATTTTTGTGGTGCTGGAGATCAAACCCAGGGTTTTAGAGAGCACACAGAGGCACTCTACCAACTAAACTAAACCCTAGATCCCTAAGATGATTAGTATCCTTATAAGGGAAGAGACACAAACAGACCTAGGGAGGATATCATGTGATGACAGAGCAGAGGCCAAAGTGATGTAGCAAACCAAGGAATACCAAGGACTGTCACTGTCAGCCAGGAAGAGGTGACAAAGGATTCTAGCCAGACCCTCAGAACAAGCATGTTTTCTTGTTGTGGACACTGTGATTTTGAATGTCTACCTTTCCAATTTATAAGAACAAAATTTTGTTATTTTATGACATCCAGCTTGTGGTACTTTCTTATAGAAGTTCAAGGAAGTTAATATTGATTCTTCCTTGAATTATTAACCATGACAGATTAACTGCTATTAAGGAAGATGCAATCCGCTGTTCTCACGGATAAAAAAGAAAGCTCAGAAATTCAATTATTGTTTATTAGGAAAAACTCTTAAGGTTTCACTGAGCTTTTTATGAATGGGGGTAGAGGCAAAAAAGGGAAAACAGATGGAAAGAATATAGAAGTAAAATATGTAAATGTGAGCTTTTATCAAAGTAAAAGAGCCTTTTCTTTGTCTTTAAAAGGTATGGGGATTTGATCTTCTTTTTGATATATCATTTGGAAACTTTGATATTTTTATTAACCATATGGCATTACTGACCGAAACTACCCAACCAAAATACTACCACGAACTTCAGACAAAATGAACCCAAAAGAAGAATTTGCTTTTGCTGTGACATGAATGATAAAAGATAAATAATTTAAAAAATTGATATATAAATCTAGAGAGTCATATTTGGGGATTTTGGGGTCACATTTAAAATCACTTTTTAAGTTGAACATAAAAATGTGGAACATACACCATATATTCTTAATTATAATCTACACCCTTTCAACAATTTTAGAGAGCTACAAAATCAGATTTTGCTTAGAACTGCATGCAAATTGGATTCAACATAACAGACTATAGTTTCTGTCTTTTATTTTATGCTAGATAGAGGTAAAACATTTTTTGCTGCTAAAATAACCAAGGATGATTATTTTTTCTGTTTAGGCTTTCAAATCCCTTGGTGAGGAAGGTATTGTCTTATTAAAATTTCTTGTTTGACTTAGAGGGGCTGTTGTTGGACATGGTAAGAATTTTGAACTGTAATTTTGATGTATTTCCTTGCAAGAGTGAGAGCTATGAAGAATTCATAACATTTTATTTTAAATGGAAAATTACTAACAGAAATAACTACTTTGTAATGTTTTGTAGGTAATATTGGTTGCAATTTCACATTTAAGTGAAAGATGATTCCAGTTAGAGGAAGTGGTAAATATGTCTCTTTGAACTTTGTAAGAAGAATCAAGAGCCTTTCTGTGAACCTGTGCATGGGTTAGCATATTCTTATACACTCTCCATAGCATAACAACCGGGTTGAATTAGCTGGGAACTCACATTTTCTTGTCATTTTACTATGCACCTATCAATATTCCCCTTTTCTCATTTGTCTATTTCCAAATCTTCATTTCCCACATTTACATCACACTTGGCTTGTTAAAAAGGGCACATTCGACTTTAGTTTACTATACATCTATTAAAGAGCAGGCAGGTGTCCACATGATAAAATATGATGGTTTTTGTGAAGTTTTCTCTGAGTCCAAATCTCATGTTGCCAGCTGGTCCTTGGACTTTCAATTGCCACTATCTTTCAGGCTTAATCATTTTGTCTTCAGAAAGTATATTTGAAAATAAAAAGTGTTACATGGGAAGGACAACATTCTGCATATAACGTGCCAAAAACCAAACCTCTGGAGAAATGTACATAAAACAAAAATTGTGACAGAGAAAAGCATAAAGAGAATGGCTTGGGTGGCAGATTACTACCAGTAGCAATTAAAGGAGGAGTTGAAGTGAAGGTTTCTGAATTGCCAGGCAGGACTTAGTGTAAGAATACTAAATGCTTAGTAGAAATTTATGAAGATAGACACTGAAAATGGAAAGGAAAACTTTAAGAGGATGTTCTGCGTAGTGAAACCTTGTGGTACATTGAATAAATACATTTTCAGTAATTCCAAGTGATCTCTTGGTGTGTTGAAATTTATAATTTTGCTGGATTTGAATAAAGTTCATGATGTAGGGGATTGGGAGCCTTGATCTGCTAGCAGGAGCATTTAACCAACCACACAGCATCTGCTTCTCAACAGAGCTTTGCTGTTGGTTCCTGGAACTACTAATCTGGGGTAACATGGAGAGATATTTTAAAGCTATCCTATCAGTGAAACTTTGTTATTATTGTTAGGTGCCATCGAGTCAGTGTCTGACTCATAGCAACCCTACCTACAACAGGTGAAACAATATTGTTAGTGCTTCTCTGCTATTCATAGGGTTTTCAATGGCTGATTGTTTTTTGGGAGTGAGTTGCCAGGTCCTTCTCCCAGGCCGACAGCACCTGGTGTTCCCAGGTGGTCTCTCATCCAAGCACTAAATAGGCCCAACCCTCCTTTGCTTCCAAGGTCTGATGCAATGGGATGCCACAGTGGTACGGCTGCAGGCCAATGAAACTTTAGGCAGTTAATTTATTATGTTAAAATTTTCCAGCATATGTGATGTGACTCTGGAAGGAATGCTGACTTCAGAGTAAGCTAGATATGTTTATAAACATTTCAAAATTGTGAATTTCTTGAAATTTCTAGTATAATAAAGAACATCAAGAGTTTATTCCCTGAGAATGTAAGATGTTATAAAAGAAAGTGAATATGTGAAGTCATATTCAATGGTTTACTTTCCTTCCCTTCCCCTTTCTTCTCTTTCCAATTCTCTTTTCCTTCTTTTTTCTTTCTCCTTCCTTCCTTTTTTTCATTTCTTTTTATATATAAGTGATATAGTGACATAACCAACTAGCTCAGGGAATTTGGCTACAATAAAACCTGATTTTGTGAAATCTCCAATTCTCTCTCATTGTCTCAAAAATATTTTTGAGAAGAGATCAAGTAGAAGTAGGAGAACAGAAGAAAAACTTGATGTACTTTGAAATTTTATGTGCATTCCAAAAGCTATTGCCTTAGTTCCTTTTGTCCCACCCATTTTTTGCTAAGAGTGAATTAAATAAACATTTATACCTCTCATCTTATAATAGAATCCAACATTTGTGCAGCCCAACAGTATATTTGGTTTCTACTTTTGTTATAGTCCAGAGAGAATATTTAGAAAATTCTTTATTTGTACTCTGATTTTTTATGGGAGGGCACCATTGTGTTAGCATTCTGTCTTCACAGTATGCTGCATTCATTCATTAAACCCTTTCCCTAGCCTGGTATCATTAACCTTGCTTTGTAGATAAAGAGAGACACAGAGGTGACAGTCTTGGCAAATGTTTTGCCCATTCACTGCTACTGCTGATGCTAGATAAAAGTATTGAAAAAATGTAGGCTCATTTCCTTGTTTACCTTACCTGAAGTTAGGTCTCAATTATGAACCAGGAGATTATATGCTATAGCAAAACTACTTTGTCAGGTAGGGTGTGATCTGATGGTGCAAACTAATCTTTACTTTTATCTCAATAAAACATAATGAAGATGATCCATATATTGCCAAATTACCTATCCTTGCATATAATTGTTTCTACATTTATATAACTATGTTTGAATTTTCATGCTTGGGTCTTCCTTAATTGATAGGATTCAGAGGTTTTTTTTTTTTTCAATTATTAGCTCCGTTATTTTTACAAAGTAAGTTTTAACAATTATAGACATATTTTAAGGTATATGCATATTTTCTTTCAGTCAGAGAAGCTCCACTTTAAATGCTACCAAACCCAATAACTCAAAAGCTTTCAAATATAATCTATCATCCAGAGCTTTCATGGTGCATTTAAACAAAGAGAATCTCTATACTCACTCAATTTGCAAACATCTGGAGGAAAATAATGTGATAATTAGAAGGCGACATGGGTTCGTCAAAAACAAATCATGCCAAACTAACTTAATTTCTGTCTTTGATTTCTTAACAAGCTGAGTGGAAACACAGTGAGTATCTTTATAATAGTAAGACACGTGATATAGCTTCCTAGCACTTTTTAAAAACCAAGGAAAAAATTCAGATTAGGGAAAATGAGTTGCTAATGTAGAATATCTTTATAAAAAGGAGCAAATAACCATTATCTACCTGTGGTTTGGTATATAGTTAGTAGAGGCTGGTTGAGAACATTATATTTTACTCATTGTGTCATCACTAAATACCTTTCGATCTTGATGTTGGTTATGTATATATTTTATTTCTCACATTTTTAAAGGTAACTGGCTATGTTGTTGTTGTTGTTAAGTGCCATCGAGTTTCCCTGACACTGTGCCATGTCCAGAACTATGTCAGCTCTTCTCTGCTATTCATAGGGTTTTCAATGGTAGATTGTTTTGGGGGCAAGCTGCCACTCCTTCTCTCATGTTTGTGGTACTGGGGATCAAATGCAGGGCCTCAGAGAGCACAGAGCAGCACTCTACCAACTGAGCTAACCCACAGCCCAAATGGCTATAGGAATTTGATTTTTAAAAAAGGAATGTTGATAATTGTCTTTCTAGAAAGGAACACATCTTGACCAATTTTTTAATTAGAAAATTGCAAAAACCATACACACAGAAACCATGCATATTATAAGCACATACATGGATTACACATGTAATAATTCATAAAATATATCATAATCCAACATCCTAGTTTCCATACACAAGTAATATTTTTGATGATTGCTCTTTCAGGCTTATTTCTATCAATAATACATTTTTTCAAAAGTAGAAATGTACTATTCTTGCTATTTTGAAAATAATTTGTTCTCATTTAGTAATATACTATCAAAGACAGTCTCAAGTTGATAAATGTACCTTTATAAGTGTTTATAATGGCAAACAGTATTCCAGTATCTGGATGTGCCATAATTTATTGAGTCAACTCTTGCTAGATAGTCTGTAGCTTTGTTGTTTTTACTATAAACCATAGTGGGTTAGGGGATGGGATTTAGCTCAGTTGGTAGAGTGCTGCGCTGCAGTCTCTGAGGTCCTGAGTTCAATTCCCAGCACCTCAAAAATGGGAGAAGGACCTGGCAATCCACTCCCAAGGCAATCCTGAAACAGTCAGCCATTGAAAACCCTATGAGGGTTGCTATGAGTTGGATACCGACTTGACGGCACCTAACAACAACAATAGTGAGTTAACTATACTTATAATTTAAGCCTTTCTGCTTTATCATAAGATGAATACCTAGGCATTCTATTATTGAGCCCAAAAGTATGAACATTTCAAGTATGTAATATGTCTCTAATTTCCTTCTAAAAATTGAACTAATTTATTCTGCTAGTCATTTATGAGAGGAAGTTGCACACTATGTGTGTATGCATGTGAATACATCTATGTTTATAAACTTACATAAATCCACCTATGTATAATCATCTTTATCCTTAAATATATCAATATATATACATATTTTTTTAAGAAAAAGGGGATTACATCTTGTGAAAAATAAAAAAAGATTTAAGTAATGAAAGTTGCCATAAATATTTTAGAAACTGTTTCATTATGCAGTTGTGATGAAAAAATTCTAAAGTTTTAAATTGACAGCTTTAAATTGACTTTTCTTCTATTTCTTTCCAAAGATTTATCAGAGAGATTCATTTTGTGACAATTATTGTTCTTATTTAACTTCCTGAAATAAAAATTATTCTATGCCTCAAAGAGACATTAAATTATATTCTTTGTTAATATACAAACCAAGGTCTTTTAAATGGTGCTTGAGATTAAAGATTTTATTTTATATTTTAATACAGCACAAAAATTGTTTCTTAGCTTCAACTGTTAGGTGGACCTGACTTTTCATTCTCATCTCTTCCTTCTTTTTGCTTGTTTTGCCTCATTAAAATTTCAAATGAAGCTGTATGACACTGATTGGAATTGTTGCTGTTGGGGAGAAAGTGTACACATTAGATGTGCCCAGAAATTCATCTGCATTGAATCCTGCAATTTGTTTGACATGGTGGATTTTTAGGAATGGCATTGCAAGAGCTAAATCCTTAATAAAATTGTTAGTAACTGTCCTTGCAAGAGGCAGTGTGCATGTGGCTAAACATGGGGGTTCAAACCCTCAGCTCCATAGTTTATTTGCCACGTACCTATAGTAAGTCCATTTACTCATCTGAGAAACATAATGGTAAGAATCCTTTAAGGTTGTTGAGAGGATGCAATGAGATAATTAGTGCCTGGGACTTAGTTAGATCTATACAAATTTTAACTATTACTACCATCTCTTGATGACCCACAGAACTTTGGATGGGCACAATTCTTCCTATATCCTTTGCAAACAATATGATTCTGGGCTTGCCCCAGATTATGGCATCATTTTGGAACAGTTATACTGTTGTTGTTGTTGTTAGGTGCTGTCAAGTCGGTATCCGACTCATAGCGACCCTCATAGGATTTTCAATGGCTGACTATTTTGGGATTGCCTTGGGAGTGGATTGCCAGGTCCTTCTCCCATTTTTGCGGTGCTGGGAATTGAACTCGGAACCTCAGAGACTGCAGTGCAGCGCTCTACAAACTGAGCTAAATCCCAGCCCAACAGTTATACTAGAATCTATAAAATAACTGTTGTGTCAATATTTCCCTCTTGCTCTCTTTCCTTCTCTCTCTCCTTCCTTCCTTATTCCCCCTGCCTAGCATCTATTGAGAACCACTGGTGTTCTGTCCTCTGCTAGGCACTGGAGAAAGAATATCTGGTCAGATGTCTTCTGGAAGAAGCTCACAGACTAGAAAGGGGACAAGTATTAATCAGATACTCACACAAATAAATATAAAGGTTGCCAAGTGCTACATAAATGACAGATACATGGGTTATAAAAGCTTACAGGAGACTGAATTTTCTTGAGAAAATGATACAGGAGTATAAACAAAGTATAAGGGGTAAACAGGTGAAGTAGTAGAACTCTAACTATTTTTACCTTTAGTCTCTCACAGTCCCTTCTCCACATAGTGCCAATGTGATCCCATTAAAATGAAAATCAGATTATATTAGATTTCTGCTCAAATCCCTCTCAATATGATTCCCATCTCAGGGTAATTCTTTTGTCCTTGCTCATCTTATAGAGCTCAATGGGTTGGCTTTCTTGTACTTTTCTGACCTCATTTTCCTTCATTCTCTTCTTATATTTGCCTTTTTGCTATTCTTTGAACATACAGGTAAATTCAATTGAGAGTCTGTGATATTACTCTTCTCTGCATTAAGAACTTCCTCAGATACTCCCTCACCATATCACTGAGGCTTCTTTGATGACTCTTTATAAAATAGCAGCTCTATCTCCATCAGTTGGGAGATGGACCCGGCAACCCACTCCTCCCAAAAATTCAATCTGCCATTGAAAAACCTATGAACAGCAGAGAAGCACTGACAATAGTGTTTCCCCTGTTGTTTGTAGGGTCGCTATGGGTCAGATACTGACTCTACGGCACCTAGCAGCAACAACAATAATCTCCATCAGCACTCCCTACTATCTTTACCCTGTAGTTATTACCATCCTACATTTTATAAATTTACATGTTTGTTTATTTTTGTCCTCTGCCTATCTCTACTCAAATCATTGAAAACTTTGTGAGGTCAGAAGTATATGCTTACTGCTGAAGTCTCAGCTCCCACAATAGTGACTTGAAGGTACTAGGCAACCATTTAATACCTGAAGGATGAAAAGAGTATAGACATGGTGGCAAGACGAAAGAAGAAGCCTGAGCAAAGGCCTCAAGGCAGGTGGAATTATAACAGAAGGAGAGGAGGAAAGAACATTGCTGCTATTGAGCATAGTGAACAAAAAGGAGTGTGGTCTAATAGAGGTTAAAAGGGTAGGTAAGGAATGGATCATGCAGTTGTTTAGGATTTTCACTTGAAATCTTGTGGAAATTATTAAAACATTCTAAGTTGGAGTGAGGAACCTGATCAAACTTATGTTTAAAAAACCCTTCTCTGGCTACAGGATGGATAGTGCTTTTGAGGAAAGAGGCAGAGTTGATCTGGGTAGATCAATTAAGAGACTGAAACAGTAGGTGTACCAAGAGATGGTGGCAACTTGGGCCAGTGCCTTCAGTGGGTCAGAAAGGAAGCAGACAATCTAAGAATGGTGGTTCTCAACTGGAGAATCATATGGCCATGTCTGGAAATATATTTTTGTCATTATAGTTGGCAGTGGGGACAGGGGGGTTGCTAATGGAATCTAGTGAGTAGGGGCCAGGGATGCTGCAAACCATCCTACAATGCACAGCACAACCCTCCACAGGGAAGAATTATCCGGCCCTAATGTCAACGGTGCTGAGGTTGAGAAACTCTGCTTTAGAGCTCATGAATTTAGAAACTCAGGACTTGTTGGAGTAGATTTGGGAATTTTAAAAAGGAGTATTAAGAGTGACTCAGAAACATGGGGGCTGGGATTTAGCTCAGTTGGTAGAGCGCTGTGCTGCAGTCTCCGAGGTCCCGAGATCGATTCCCAGCACCTCAAAAATGGGAGAAGGGCCTGGCAATCCACTCCCAAGGCAATCCCGAAACAGTCAGCCATTGAAAACCCTATGAGGGTCGTTATGGGTCGGATACCGACTCAACAGCACCTAACAACAACAACAACAACAAAGACATGGGCTTGAAGCTGTACTGCTCACATCCAATCCCATCTCAGAAGCTAAGCAGGGTCGGGCCTGGTTAGCACTTGGATGGGAGACTGCCTGGGAGCACCAGGTTCTGTAGGCTTGGGAGAAGGACCCAGCAAAACACTCCAAAAGAACAATCAGCCATTGAAAACTCTGGCAATATTGTTTCCCTTATTTACATAGAGTCACTGTGGGTTGGACACTGACTTGACGGCACCTAACAACAACAACAACAACAACATAGACTTGGGGCATTTGTAACTACATGGATAAGTGTCATTCATTGCAGGGTTGTTCTGCACATATGCAGCCATTGATTCCTGTTCATTTTATATCTTATCTTTTCTTTGATGGTAACACCACCAATGGAAAAGGTACAGTCATGTTTTTATTTCATAATTGAAATGTGAGCATCTGAGCATATATTTTATCATAGTAGTATGTTATTGTTGCTGTTAGGTGCTGTGGAGTTGGTATCTGATTCATAGCGACCCTACTTACAACAGGGGAAACACTATTGTCAGTGCTTTTCTGCTGTTCATAGAGTTTTCAACAGCAGATGGAGTTTTGGGCGTGGGTTGCCAAGTCAGTCTCCCAAGCCTGCAGCACCTGGTGTTCCCAGGTGGTCTCCCATCCAAGGATTAACCAGGCCCGACCCTGCTTAGCTTCTGATATCTGACAGGATCAGATGCCACAGGGCTACGGCTGCAGGTATGATAGTGTTATAGACAGTAGGAAATATAACATTTCATTTGATATTTTCACTCAGTTAATTGATGACACTGAGATACCTGACCATACAATTGATATGTGCGGCACTGATTCACAAAGCAATCTTGATCAAAATAGCCATTAAATCCTTCCTTTGGAGAGCATCAATATTGTACTTTCAGAATCTTGGATAGTCAGCTAATGAGTGGCTATGTAAAGATAATTAAATATTTTATTAACTTTTTGTATAAGAGTCCAAAGCACTTTCACATACATTTTCTTTTACATACTTGACATATTTGTCTTGGCAGAAAAAAGCCAAATTACCTTTATTATATTATAGAACAAACTTTTAGTCACTGACACATTTGTGAGGCTTAAATTTTACCTGCAAATTAGAAGGGGAGCAGAAACAAGGAATCAGGAGTTACCCTTTTGCTAATGTATTGTTTTCCCACATATGTAATCACTGCATGATTCTTACATTTGGAGTACCTCTTGAGATCACACAAGATATTCAATCCAATATCCTTATATGCTGAATCTTCATAAGAACTGTAGAATGTGTATCTTTTTCTGTTTAATTTATTTGAATGTATGAGAAACACACTATCCAGAATTCAAGTAATGCCTGATTATATGTGCCTCAATTTAAGTTATGTAGCTGCCAGTTCTTTCTCTTCTGCTATTGTCAACCTCATACCAAGAATGTGGTAGAAGAGGAAAATTGTTAAAGTGAAGTCTTTTTGTTTTATGCTTTATGATTTTTTTAAAGCAGAAAGCGGTTAGTATTCTCAAAAGAGGTGTTATTAATGATTTCTGTGCCATCCATTGGTTATTTTCTTTCTTTAAGAAGGAAGCTGAGAACTTGTTGAGCTTGATTTTAGGACTGTTTTGGTGAACATATTGACACTCTCCATGTGTCCACAGCATAGTGTGGAGGTGGCATGTATTCTGAAGAGGCATTGATTTCTGTTGGGAAGAAATTAGGCCATCTGTCTAGTCAGTACTCCCTGTCTAGGCTCTTGGCTTAGATTGGCCATTAGTCTTCAAATTTGTTTCTATTTTCTTTTTAACACTTGTTCCTATTTACGGGTGAAACTTATAATTATGTGTCCATCATAACCCTTTACTAGAGTTTTGGTTAACCTGGTTTTATTTAGTTATGCTTGCTTAGGCAAATGGTGCTCAATGCTCTTTCAGATAGCCTGCAAAGTAATGGGATCAATAATTTAAGCCTTAGTAAGTATTTGTAGCCTAATGACCCTATTCTACCCACATGTATGTGTAGTGCTACTTGTATCTATTATTTAGCAACCTCATTGACCTCTATGGACTTATTTAGCAGAATCAGATAATAGTATAAATTTAGTGTAAGAAAGTATCATAAGAATCCTATAATTTTCCAATTTGTTTTAATTTTATTTTTTAATTAATTAATTAATATTTTTATTATTATTATTTTTTTTGAGACAAAGTCTCTCTATGAAGCCCAGGCTGGCCTCAAACTCTCGGTGATCCTCCTGCCTTAGCCTCCTGAGTGCTGGGATTACAGATGTATGCACCATGCCTGACCTAATTTATTTTTTAAATGGGAAATTGAGATTTAGAAAATTGAATAATACCTTTGTGTAACACTCTGCCGTTTACAAAATATATTATTTCATATGCTATTTTCAGCAATGTCATGAGGTAGGTTGAGTAGGTATTATTTCTATTTTACCAACAAGGAAATTAAGGTGCAGATAAATTGAAATTTGCCTCAACTACTTACAGCAAGAATGTGGTGAATCTGGCTCTAAAATCCAGGAATTGAGACTTGTAATCAAAGCCCTTTCCCCAAAAATATGCTGTTTCCTGCCCTTCTGGGCAGAGCTTCCCCACCTACCTGCTGCTGTGTTATGCTATGTTGTGATAATGACTCAGCACTTAGGGCATCCTGGGTAGCCCATGACCTCTAGCTGGAAGCAGCTTTCTTGTTGCCGTGTAACACAGAATTACTATTATCTTCCATGTACCATGACATCAGAACACCTCAGAAATCCAGTTCTAGAGTATAATGGAAGAAGAGAGACTTGCTTAAACTAATGAGTGAATTTTTTGAAAGCTTACTGTAACAGTCTTGGAAACGTAAGTCCTGGAAATGTTTACACATTATCCCTGTACCTATCCTCTGATACCTGTATCCATTTCTCTCTAAGGAACCACCCCACCCTACTCCCAGGCTGGGTGGTTTCAAGAAGACAAATATCAACACCTCTAACTCAGGTTGGACATGTAGGCCTCAATAAGTCACTGGGCTGCCAGGGGAGAATGGCATTTGAGGAAGTTAGTGATTGGTAGAGCACTGCGCTGCAGTGTCCAAGGTCCCGAGTTCAATTCTCAGCACCGCAAAAAAATGGGAGAAGGACCTGGCAATCCACTCCCAAGGCAATCCCGAAACAGTCAGCCATTGAAAACCCTATGAGGGTCGCTATGAGTCAGATACCGACTCGACGGCACGTAACAAGAACAACAACAACAGTGACTCAACAGGGTGGGCTGCAGCAGGGGAACAGAGTGAGGGAAAAATAGCTTGAATATTCCCTCTCTTTTGAAAGCATCTTTGAAACAAAGCTCTTTACTTTGGATTTGTGTTGAGAAATTGGAACATGGTAACAATTCTTTATTGAGCATTGACTATATGTAGGCATTAGGTCGAATACTTCACATGGGTTTTCTTGTTTAAGATATGGTAGCATGTTTTGGGTAGATATTGTTTACACATTATACAAAACTGTGTATGTTTGCCAATCCTATACTTGGTTGGGGCAGAACCAACTGAGGCTAGTTTGTTTTAGAAGCCTATGTAGGTTCTCTGCTCATGAAAGTCCTCTCCTCTCCAATATCATAGTACAGTCACTTTGCCCTTGCAAGTTGGTAATAGTCCTTTACACATTTCACAGTGCAATTGCATCTTGGACAAATTTAATATTCAGAGTCACTACTTACAAATTCTTAGAATGACTATATTTCAACCATTTGAAGAGCTTCTCTTTTAGCATGAGATTTGTTGTTGCTTCTTCTACACTTGAGGTAAGGTAGTAAGCTCTCATAAATTAGATTCAACTAACAAGTACTGGGAACATCACAACTGCTAGGAATTAAGTGCTTGGATCTTATTATTTCATCTCCCCCAACGAACTGAAAATATATGTGTTATCATTCCCATTTTGTAGACATTAAAATCAAATAAAAATAGTTAAATAGCTTGTCTAAGGGCATATATGTAGTGTGAAAAGAGCTGTAACTTGAATTAATATCCTTCAATATCAAGTTCTTTCCCCACTACTTTAGGTCATAAGAGGCCAAGGGGTACAAATAAAACTTGGTGTTTCGATTTATTTCTGATTGGTATGAAAAGTTAGAATAATTATTGACTTTTAGTGATGATTTGACAGAAGTTATGTATCTATTAAACTTTGTTTGAATATTCTAGTTGTCTGGTTATTTGTTCTACAGCCTGTCAATTAGATAATTTTTTTTTTTTGTGGTACTTGGAGTTGAACCCAGGGCCTTGCATTTGCATGTTTTGGAAGTGCTGTACCACTGAGCTACACCCCCCAGCCCATTGTTTGACTTTTTGAGACGGGGTCTCACTAAATTATGCAGACTGCTTTTGGTCTTGAACTTGAGATCCTCCTGCTTCTGCCTCCCAAGTTGCTGGGATTACAGGTGTGTGCCATGGCGCCCAGCTGTCAGATAAATATTTATTGAATGCCTCTTCTAGATGGAATTATATGCTAATGTAAAAAGAATTTTGCATGAGCTCTATGGTGAGAGAGGGTAAAATATGATTGAGGACAAGGTGAAAAGCTGTACAATAGTGCGTGAAAAGTTCTGTAGTACAAGTTATGAGTTATCCATGAGAAAACAGTAAAAAACTATTTTGAAGCACAGTTTAATTAATTACCAAGTGAATTATATATTAGTATTAAGGACTATGAATTCAGAGGAAGAAAATAATTATAGTCATTGATGTGGTCTGTAGGAGCTTCATGAAGGAAGTATTTGCATGAAAACTTGAATGTAAACTTGGAGGTAAAGGTATCCTAAGGTCAGAAGGAGCAAAAGCTGAGAAGTGAGGAAGTGTGAGGCATACTCCAGTGAGCAGTTTTACTGGAATCAAGTTTAAATAGGTGAAGAGTTGAGAAGAAGTGTGTCAGAGCCAGCTCAAAGAGATCTTAAATGGTAATCGAAGTGGTCTGGATTTTATGATGTAGGAGGAGTGGTGGTGGAGACTGGTAAAGCAAATGGTGGGAACAGAGAGGATTTTAGGAGAGGAACTAAAACATGAGGGGAATAGAAATAATGGTTCATTTGGAATAAAGAAGGTTATGAAAACCATATGAAATAAAGAACACAAATTAGAGAGTGATTGGAACAGGTCAGGCCCCCACAAGTTATGGGGCAAAGAGGAAAACAATAAAAGACATTTCAAGGAAACCATCAGACAAAGTCAATTTATTTGACATTGTTTGCAACAAAGTAAACTGTCATGTAAAATAAATAGGAAGGAAGGAAATAGGAAGATCAATGAAACAGAATAATTAAATATAATCACAACTTGTGAGTTGTGACTACATTTTAGTTTAAAAAAAGAAGAAAAATAGCTATAAAATCATTTTGAAGACCAATGGGGATATTTGAAAATGGATCAGATTTTAGATAGTATCAGTAGATTAATTTTTAATTTTTGGATGTGATAATTTTATGGTAATGTACGATAAAGTTTTTATTCTTAAGTGATTTATGTTAAGAAGAACCATATTTGCCCCCATTTTCAAATTGTCTGCAAAATATATATGCATATATATCTGTATTTCATCTGTATTTTTATCATATATAATTCTGTATTTATATCTGTATCTAGGGCTGGGGTTTAACTCAGTTGATAGAGTGCTGCTCTGCACTCTTGAGGACCCAGGTTTCATTCCCAGCAGCACAAAAACAGGAGAAGAACAACAGAAGAAGGAATGGCAATTCACTCCTAAAACAATCCTGAAAAAATCAGCCACTGAAAACACTTTGAAGATTGCTGTGAATTAGATCTGATTTGATGGCACCTAACAACAACATATCTATATCTACCCCTTGTCTATGTGTGCTATTCAGCTTTCCATTACTATAAAAATATACAAAAGACAATCACTTTATAAGGAGAAGAGTTTTATTTTGGTACACAGTTCTGGAGGTTCCAGTCCATGATGAGTTGTCCCCATTGTTTTGGGCTTGTGGCAAAGCAGTGCATCTTGGCAGGAGTGCATCATGAAGCAAAACCACTTAAATCTCAGCCAGGGAAAAACGAAGAAGAGAAAGACACCAAGGTCTCACAATCCTGTTCAGAGGCACAACCCCAATGACCTCAAGGCCTTGCACTAGACTGTACCTATCAAAAGTTCAGCTACCTCCCAATAAAGCCACACTAAGTACCAAGCCCTTAATGCATGGACTTTTGGAGGAAAGACAAGATCCAAACTATAGCAATATGTGTATGTTTCTATTTGTATCTACATTCATACCTCTAGCCATCCCCAGCTCTACCTCTACACCTATAGCTAGATCCAGATATAGATACAGAGAAAACAAGTTCGACATCATTTCAAAAATTATTGAGTCTAGCTTATGGATATACAGTAAGCACTGTATTATTCTTTCAATTTTTCTGTACATTGAAGACTTTCATAGTAATAATTGAGCTAGAGGGAAGGAAGAGAAGTAGGTCAGGACTTGGAGCCTAAAGCAGAAGCAGTGTGAGCGCAAAAAAAGGAACAGATGTGCAGGGATAATTGGTAGCACTGGGTGAGCTGTTAACCCAAAGCATCAGAAGAGTTGGTCGAGCATGAGCTTTGGTATTAAGATCTTGCAGATTTGATATGGACACATTTTGAATATGGACAGGGAAATCCCCAGGGAAAGTAGTTTTCAGGAGGTAATATATTCATTTTCAGAAGGGAATAGCTCAAGTACATATGAACTCTCTAGTTGAACACTTGCTGGGGGAAGAGATACCACCTAGGCAGTCACGGAGGACAATGATTGAAACCACAGAATCAGATGAAAGTTATGGATAAAGAAATATACAAAAGGAAAACTGAGAAAAATCTTAAAAAATACCTCAAGGTGGTGGGAAGAGAAAGTGATGCCAGTAAAGCATATGGAGCAGAAAAAATCAGAAAGAAAAAGGAGGTGTCATGTCAAGAAGTCAAAGGAGGACATAGACCAGGATAGGCAGCCCATAAATGCTTTTGAATCAAGTGAAGGTCATAAAAGAAAAAATACACTGAGAAGTCAAGATAACTGCAGTTAGATAAGAGGCCTAGGAGATTGGTAGTTAAAATGTTATTTTTAACTCAGGTGGAGGTTTATTAGAGGTTGCTGTATAGAGGTAGCACAGGTCAGTACCAAGAAGAGGAGGAGCTGAATTGAAGAAGGCTCTTTGGTGCATGTGGAGATAGACATGGACTCAAGTCATGGCTCCTATAAAAGGCTTCCCTGAGATTCATTTTTTAAAAACATTTCTCTAAAAATTCAGGGTGCGCTAAATGATTTTCAACATTTCTTCCAACATTCATTTTACTGACCTTTCTGCTCTTAAGACAGTCTCAGACAGGATTGCCCTAATCCATAATATAGTGCCATTTTCAGTTACCTGTGTGTCTCAATTCTTTTGGCTATTGAGACAATACATAGAGAAATATTTCACTCTCTTTTCTGTAACCACATTGATCTATAAAGTACTGAACTGGTAAATACATATAAGCACACAATATTTTGTAATAAATAACTTGTCTGAATAGCAAAATGATGCTTTAATTTTTTAAATTTCCAATTTCCAAAAAATATTTTAAGAGCTAAGGAACTGTCATTATAGGTTGTTATGCATTAGTAGCTATTTCTAGTGAGGAATTAGGGGAAAGACTTGTTCTCTATTATAAACTTTTCTGTATCCTATTAGGCCCAAATATGCAGACAAATTGTGTAGATGTTATCATTCTGCTTAAATGACAAACCTAGAATGACAAATGTTTTCCCTGGTCAATTAACCCCTGCCAGAGCTCTCAGTGACTAAAAGAAATGCTGTGAAACATAGTCTCAAGTAGACTATAAAATATATGATTGCAGATCTTCTGAGGAGGATAGTGCTCCATTAGGAATCTATCAACTCTTTTTGACTCTGTGGTTTCCTATTTCTCAGGACATTTGCCAGTCTTGAGCACATACTGGCTTTTAACCAGTTTTGTTAACAAAACCTTCAGATCTTTGTCATCACAAAAAGAGATAAAAAGTCTGAAATCCTCCTTATGATTCAGACATCATCTATTATTCTAGAGCAATGTCAAGCTAAAGCTTTTGGAAAGGATTTATGGAAAGTGAACTTGTAGATTAACCCACAGCATTCCTTTAGGTAAATGACATAAAGAAGGTTTTAAACAATGAGTCAGGCCTGGCCTCTGATCTTGAGATGACTGATTTTCAGTATGACCTTCAATTAGTTACATAATCTTTTGGTCTGTGAATCAGTTACCTTATCTGTGATATATGGACTCCACTTTTCTGTTTGCTTGTCTAGGACTGTAGGAAACACAAGATGCCAAGGTTTCTTACACTTTGGAGAGGATGATTCTTTGGATTTCTCTAGGAGACTTCTTTCTCTTTACGCACATAAATTTTATCACCAAACAAAGGTTGTATTAAGCCTCATGAGGAAAGGCAGTCTTACAGAAGGTAAGGATTTATTTTGGTAATGAAAGTGCTGGCATCTACAGCCATATTGAGTGTTGAGGTGATGACACATGGTTGAACATGCAAAATGGGCTTTACATCTTTCAGTTTTGGTTTCTGTTGTGACCTAAAACTTGTGGAACTTCACAGACTATAGTTTGGTATCTCAATATTACATAGTCATTGTCATGAAGTTTGCTTTTTTTCTTGGCAACTTATAACAGTTTTCTTCCTCCAGGCCTTTCTTTCTAATGAGGGTAACTTGCTTTGCTACTTAGACTCCATGACTTTTCCTCCATGGCTTGGAGGACCCCTTACCAAATGCTTGAGTTTCCATCTTTCTCTTTAAGTGACTCTTTACAATGACTGATAGAGATAGTTTTCATTGGCACATTTTTCCAATTCTTTGCACTACTATTACACTGAAGTTTGAGACTTAGGTCATGTGAGACCAAAGTGTGCTTTATTTATCTGACTTGCAAATTCAACATACTGCATGTGGCCCTCCTGATCTGGTTAGAGATAATGTCTTCCTCCATTCCTACTGACATATTTTGCTCAAATCTTCTGCTATAATAACAGCAAAATAGTATTTCTCCAGATGCAATGCTTCACTTATCACCTCCAAGCCATTATTCATGATTTCCTTATTTTGCAGATGTTTTTTCCCACATTCTGTCTACTTAACTCCTACTCACACTATATGCACATTCTGAAAGTTCTTCTTTCTCATGTTATCTCTCCTGACTTCCTCTCACCTTTCTTCACAGGGGCTGTTTGTATATCCTCTGTATACCTGGTGAATACATCTGACTTAATACCTATTGCTTTCTTTATATTTCTATGTATATATGCTATCTTCATTAGACAATGATCTCAAGATCATTCCAGTACTTGCCTAAAGCTTGGGACACAGTAAATGCTTAATACATGTATAAGTGAATTAACTCATTTGGAAGGAGGAATACAGTTTTAGATTTGTGCAGAATTTCTTGCATCTTAGGTGTCCAACAGCTATAACTTGGGACTCATGGGTGACTTTGGGCAAGGTAACAAGAGAATGTTCATTGGGTAAATGAGGCAGGATTTGACACAACTTGCTAGTTTAGAAATAAAGGCCATATGTATATAGGAAAGTCTATGTGGGAGGAGCCTGCAGCTGTACCACTGTGGCATCCAATCCACTCAGATCTCGGAAGCGGAGCAGGTTTGGGCCTGGTTAGTACTTGGATGGGAGATCGCCTGGGAACACCAGGTGCTTCAGGCTTGGGAAGCCGACCCGGCAACCCACTCCTAAAACCCACTCCTAAAAGTCAATCCGCCATTGAAAAACCTATGAACAGCAGTGAAGCACTGACAATAGTGTTTCCCCTGTTGTGTGTAGGGTGGCTGTGAATCGGATACTGACACAAAGGCACCTAAGAACAACAACAACATGTGGGAGAAGGAAATGGACTCTGGGGATATTGGTAATGAAATAACCTCTTAATTATGCAGAATATTTTCTTCGGCTAATATTTCATATAAAACAAAGACAAGACTTCTAGACCTTCAATGCTCCGAATTTCTATGGCAGCAGCACCATCATTCTTGGCTCTTTGAATCATAGGATTTTAGGGGAGAATGACCTGACACTACTAGGCAGATTGCCAAGGGGCTGAGAGAGGTTACTGAAGCATTTTATTAATGACACTGAAGAAATGATTATAGATCTTGAGGCAGGATAACCTACCATACCGTGGCAATGAGATTCATTGCTTTCCTGAGAGTTGCGTTGCATTTTGACTTTTAAGGATTTTTAAAATGATAGGCAAATGTACTTCAATGGATTAAAAAGAATAACCATTTTAAAAGCAGAAGGTAGAAGCTGCTACAGAGTGTATTCAAATCCATGCTTCTTAGCAACCAGATCAGATTTCACCTATAAAAGAAGGCTAGAGTTACAATAAAGAAAAGCCTTTTGGTTTTCTAGAGAACATAAAGGCATATTAGAGAAAAAGAACCACTTTGAGACCTGCAGATGAAAGGCACTGCATGGGCATAAAGTATTATTATACAAAGAGAAGGACAAGGAAGAAGCAGTGTCTAGACTGGATAGGTTATCTTGGGTAGATATGAGAATAATTGCCGAAGTTGAAATGAAAGAAGATCATGACAACTAGAATCATTAGAGTGTTCAGAAGTTCGTCTTATTTTTAAATATAACAGATACAATTTCTTTCTTGAATCAAAGCCAGAGAAATGCAAAGGAAGAATATGTGGATAGCTTGGTAATTTGCTTTTAATATTGTCTCCAAAAAGGTTTTCACAGTGAAGAAAGATGAAAAGGTATAAATAAAAACATCACTAATGTGTCACAGAGTTGGATATAAGCTACCTTCAAACTTTCATTAAACTCTATGCAAGTACTTGGTTCTTAGTAATAAAATCAGTTGGGGAACATTGGGACATTTCTACACAGTTCCTTGACAATATAAGTTTTTTTTTATTAGAAATTTTTAATGTACATCTTAATGTG
>VMDO01023134.1:0-32222 GCA_007922755.1 Pedetes capensis
AAAGAACTCTGAAAAAATCAATTTGTGTGCTTTTAAATCACCAAGTTTAGGGCAATTTATGATAGCAGCAATAGGAAACTACAGCCTTAGGACTGAGACCTGGAATCTTCTAAAATTGTAAGGGACATTTATTATAAGACAATTCTTATGTTTTTGGAGAGCAAGTCTTCCTCTAACAACCTGACAATGGAGATAGATGTTCTCCAAAATAATTCTGAACATATATATATATATATATATATATATATATATATATATATATATTTGGGAGAAGGACCTGGCAACCCCCTCCGAAAAATCAATCTGCCATTGAAAACCCTATGAACAGCAGAGAAGCACTGACAATAGTGTTTCCCCTGTGGTACAGAGAGCCGCTATGAGTCGGATACCGACTCGACGGCACCTAACAACAACAACAACACACACACACACACACACACACACACACACACACACACACACATATATATATACACATATATATAAATTTATATATATATATATACATATATAAAAATATATATATACATATATATGTATATATATATATATACACATATACATATATATGTGTGTGCATATATATATATATATATATATATATATATCTCCATATATAAATTTTTGCATTTAATTTCAGAGTTTAACATACCCTTAATCCTTCTATGGACTTCCTAGGGTCCAGTGGACTTTGGATGATATACCCATAATTGGGTTGGTTACTACTATCAAATGAATGATGAAAACAGTGCTGTGTTTTTCTATAAATGTATGTTGGTGCTGTTTATCTAATTTTCCTTAAGAAAATAAAATAACATAAGAACCCATGGTTGGCTTTTTGCTTAAGAATCAAATCCCAGGTGGTTCTCAGAACAATGCCAGGCATATAGTAGATACTTACTAAGTCTATGATGAAAAAAGAATGAATGAATTGACTGATGAGAAAATCCTGAGGTATTTGAGACTTCTTTATGTACAATTTCAGTAATCCTAAACCAGGCATGGTGGAGCACATCTATAATCCCAGTGACTCAGAAGGCGGAGGCAGGAAGATAATGAGTTCAAGGCCATAAGCTGCCTGTGTAAGTACAAAAAAAAAAATCTTCAATTTCCTACTGAGCAGTAATTGAATGTGAACCTATTTCATTGCTGCATTCATACAAAGAAACAATTATATATAAACATGTACACATACACATGTGCATACACATATATACAGGCCTGGGGTTTAGTACATTTCATACAGTGCTTGCTCTCCTCAGCTCTCAGCCTGGCAAAAAATGGGAAAAGGACCAGGCAGCTCACTTCCAAAACAGTCCCCAAACAATCAGCCATTGAAATCCCTATAAGTAGCCGATAAACACTGACATAGTGCCAGGCCTGGCACAGTGTAAAGGAGTGTTTTGTCCTGTTGTATATATGATTGCCATGAGTTGAATCTAACCCACAATACCTAACAACATTATCAACAGCAACAACACATATATACATGCACACACACGCAAATATGTATATGTACACACCTGCACATATACAAGCACATACACAATGTTTTCCTTTTAAATCAAGCCTTTATTCTCCTTTGCAAAGACAATGTTTAAAAGGGTTATTATTTTAAAACTCATCATCCTCTCACAAGTTAGTATGATTAATCTGTATATTCTATTTTTTAAAAGTGGACATTGTTATATAAAACATAAAACAAAAAGCACATGAAAACTCAAGTGCATGTTAAAAATTGCTTATTACATCAGTGCTTTACATATTAAAAAATAAATCAATGGTAGGAGAAATAGTGTCAGTTTGTAATAGAATTCAATTCCATGATATTTTTTCTTCTTGATCACTTTCTTCAGAATCTCTTTCTTTACTTTTTAGCAATTAAACCTGAGTTTGGCATTTTTTAATATCCCTATGGTTCAACTATATGTATTGGGATATGTCCTGAATGTATATTATCCATCAAAATTCATGTGACAAAATTCTCAAACCCCAACATGATAGGAAATGAGGTTTTGGGAGATGGTTCATCATTGTGGGGGAAGCCTTCAGGAATGAAAATTTTGCTCTTGGCGAGTCAAAAGAGACCCTTCTCCCCTTCCACCACTTGAGGTTTGAGTAAGAAATGGTTGTCTGTGGGGAACAGGCTTTCTCCACACCCTGAATTTTCGGGCACTGTGATCTTGGACTTCCTAGACTCCAGAAATGCTAGAAATAAATTTCTGTTCTTTATAAATCACCCAATATGTGTTATAGTGGGCCAGCTGAATTAAGATATATGGTGATAGTTAATAAGGTAAGAGCTAACTAAAGTGACACCTGTTTGTATATATTTTGGGGGAGGTAGGAGTGTGCATAGATTTTGCAGAAATAATTATTACATGGCAATTATTGAGTGAGCCTAGATCATTAATTTTATTCAATTAAAATTAAAATTTCCTGCTAAGATATTGTTACCAAATAGTCCCCTTTAGACGTGTGTGTGTGTGTGTGTGTGTGCTTACACGTAAAGCTAATACTTATATCTTCAAATCATTTATAGGTGAGTTATATATTTTATAGCAACCAGGTTTCATATGCAATTATATATTTATTTACTATATTTTTTGTATATGGAAATTTGTTAGACTGTATCCTTAAGATACTTGAAATGCAGAGCAGGGCATGGTGGCACACACTGTCATCCCAGCATCCCAGGCGGAGGCAGGAGGATTGCAAGTTAGAGACCAGAGGCAGTCTGCGTAATTTAGCAAGACGCTGTCACAAAAAAGTAAAAAACAAACAAACAAACAAACAAACAGACTGAGGGTTTAGCTCAGTGGTCCTGCATTTACAGAGCATGCAAGTGCAGGGCCCTGGGTTCAACCCTCAGTATGGCAAAAAAAAAAAAAAAAAAAAAAGATACTTGAAATACATATTAATTTATTCCTCTTGTAATTACTTCATAGTTTTACTTATTCATAATAGATCTTAAGATGTTTGCAGTTATGTTTGTTTTTTCATCGGTAATTGTTACATTTCATGTTTTCTAAAATGTCTGGTTCCACTACTTGAAAAAAAGTTGAATATAGGATTCCACCTTATCATCTTTTAATATCCAGTAGTTAATACAAATGGCCTGCTACAGAATGAGAACATTAGAAATGATTATGAGACACATAAATTAATTTCTTTTTACTATTCTTCACTTCCATCATTTATGAAATAAATTAACAGCACTATAGTATTTAAAACTTCTCACTGTTACATTTTGTAAAATGACCATTAGTTTCATGCTTTCACAGAACTAATATCCTTATATTTTTAGCAGTTTTTTCTTTGTTATGATGGAGCATCTTTGAAAATATTTAAATATATAAAATATGGTGAATTTACTAAAATACAATGAAGTATTCCAGTCAGGCATTTAACTATCAAGAGCAGGTAGTTTCTAAGGCAACTTGAGTGAATGTGAACTTACTAAAGGACAGTAACTAATAGAGAAAACCGCTTGCATTGCTGCCCTGCCCAGTCTCAAAGAGTAGAGGCTACACTGAATGCAGTAGTGGTTGGTACAGTACAGGGTCTCAGCCCTACTGCAACCTCAGACCTTGCTGAGAAGCAAGTGATTGCCCTCTTTACCACAGTCTGCATTTAGACTTATGTGCCTTTGCCTTCCTGCTCTTGGTCCTCTTGTTTTTATCTCAGGGCTTCTGCTCACTCCTGGCTTCTTTCATCTTGAACTGTTCTTTTACACTTTCAAACCATTCAGCCATCAGTGTATGAGAGGCCAGCTGCTGGTCTGCATCACAGAAGCTCCTCCTGTACCCTGAACCCTAGAGTAAGGAGCTGTGGTCAAAGTGGTGGCCTATTGATGTTGAAAACATGGAAAGTCTGCATAAGTGACTCCTCACAAGGGAGCTGTAGGCAGGAGCAGTGCTTTTCCATTTTCTCAGATGGATACACACACCTAGTAAACATCCCTCAGATTTCTTTAGAGCATTCAATAGAATCCCTCTCCATTTTTCCTGTAAAGTTATGTCATTAGATAGATAAATTAAAATATTTTTACCAATTACCACTGTCCCAATGCAGAGGTCCCGTCTGCCCGCAGATGATTGCTACATGGAGTGATATTTTAATGCACTAAAAGGTCACAGGCTATTAGTGATCAACTGTAATGAGCAGAAGAGGCTATGTAAGCATCTGCTCTCATAATTTAATAAAAAGCAGGAAATCACCCTATCTTTAGGGGAGGCTTCTTATAAGATGTGTGGAAAACAGTGCTTATAAAACATGAACAAGTAGAATTTAAAGCAAGTTCCTTCCATGTGGCACTCTGAGATGTATATACATGTCTGTGTCTTTGGAGACTCTGCTTGCCAGAGGAAGGCTAAATTGCCAGTGATTTAATTGCTCCAGGGATTGCAAAGGTGATCTTGTATTTTGCCTCCAGTGACAGGTGCTATCCCTTTATTATAATTTGAACCCCTGGGTGTTAAAACATTCATGGCTTTTCTATTAGGAAATCTGCATACTCCTCTAGCCATGTTTATTCATAATTCTCTGATGAGTTGCAGACAAGCTCCTGGAGAACTTAAGGCTTGGCATTTTCCTCAGAAATTACTACCCTTACCCATACACAAAAAAGACTAGGCTCATTTACATTTCTGTTTTAAAAATTCATTAAACTGCTTTATGTTAGTATTTTGGACCTTTTGAAATTGGTATATTGTGAATTGTTGCATTTTTAATGGGCTTTTTTTTCAGCAATTAGTACTTAGAGATTATATATGTACAGTGTGTGTTAGACTGGTTTTAAAATGTGCCCACACCAGAGGGCATCATAGCTTTTATTCAACACTTCTTTAGAAATTCTTTTTTAAAGTGAGTTTAGTATTTCTAAACTTTTCTTTCTTTCCTTTTCTTTCTTTCTTTTCTTCTTTTCTTTTCTTTTCTTCTTCTTTTTTTTTTTTTTTCCAGTATTGGCAGGCTAAACCCAGGACCTCCTGCATACTTTGCAGTGCTCTCCCACTGAGCTGCAACCCCAGGTCTTTTCCTATTTTTCTTTCTTTGTTTTGTTTTGAGTAAGGGTCTTGCTAAGCTATGCAGCCTGCCTCTGGCCTAGAACTTGAGATCTTCCTGCTTCTGCCTGCCGGTCTACAGGCTGGTGCCACTGCACCTGGTTTAATATTTTAAACATTTTCTCCTCATAATTATTATTCATTTTTGATATAATACATGTAAAACATATTTAGGAAAACTTATTCATTATGTGTGTTGAGCAAACAGGAATAATAAATTAAATGAGAATATTAAAGTACAGAAATAATTTTAATGACTTTTTCCCTAGCAGCTTAGATTCCTTCAGATTTTTGGCCTTTTCCGTATTTCAAGAAAATCCTTACTAAATGTGTTTTTCCATATCCTTTCAGAGGACAATATATATAAACTGTCTCTAAACATGTTGTGGTTGTTGGGTGCTGTCAAGTTGTGGCAACCTTATGTATAACAAAAGGAAACACTGACACTGTGCCATGCCCAGCACTATAACAATGCTTCTCCTCTCTTCATGGGGTTTTCAATGTCCAATTGTTTCCGGAATGGGTTGCCTGGTCCTTCTCTGAAGCCTACATAGAGTGATATTTTGATGCCTACAGTATTCCCAAGTGGTCTCCCATCCAAGGACTAAGCAGGCCCAATCTTGCTTAGCTTCCACAATCAGATGGCATCAGATGCCAAGGTGTTATGGCTGTAGATGTACTGTTGCTATGCAGGATAAATCATTCTTTCTTGGCAAACTCTCTATTTGCTTAAATTATTTAACAGAAACAAACCAACAGACAAAAAATCTTATTGAGTGCTGGAATTGAAGAACTCAGAATGAGTTTTCCAAAAGAACCTCACATTCCAGTAGGGAGAAAATGGGAACACATGGTGACCATTCATTATGATAATTACTGTGACACCATGTGGTAGGGGAACTCCCTGGATGTGTCCCTAATTGAGCCTACCAGCTATGGAGTGTTGGGTGACAGGAACTGATGGTTAAACTGAGCCAAGATTTAAAGTACAATTAAAAAGTTAATGAAGCACTCTCAGAAGATTTCTTATTTTTCCCAATTTTTTTAAAAAAGAAATTCTTATTCACTTATAAAGAGAAATAGAGATAAAGGATAATATAAATTTCATGCAAGAGAAACATCTAAAACCAGGCAATTTCATTAATTTTCTTTTTCTTTGTATTCTTTAGAATATAATATAATTGCAGCTTTTAAACTATGAAACTCCTGAATGCATGAAATACAATATTTGTAGCAACAAAGAAGGCATAGAGGACAGGGTGAGGGGAAAGACACTGGCACATGAGGTATATAATTTGGAGAGGAAGTACAAGTTGTGAAATGAACTATAAGTAAGCCTTTGGCAGGGAAAAGATAAATCCAGTTTAATAATACACCTCAATATCAGTTCACCTAGGAGATCTGTTCCAATTGTCTTCATCTAAAAGTAATCATTCTTTTTACAGAAGGTTGTACCTATCTTATAATTATCATCTTACATTCTTATTTTTTTCCATTAAATGATAAGCTTCATGATAGTGCTGTTTTATCTGTGCATTTCCTACACTGTTGAGGTTAATACTTAGAATGAAGGGCTCCATAAATACGCATGATATTTAATTTGGAAGGTATGCATGTGACCTATATCTAAAGACATAAATATGATAATTGAACATAATTCAATTTAAAATGATAAGCTTAAAAATGCTAAGAGCAGTACTTCTATTCCTAGTTTTACTGCTAACTAGCTATTACCTTATGAAGTAATTTAATCTTTCTGTGCCTCATTTTACCCATTAAATAGTAGAGTTAAAAACGTTAATAATATATTCAATCAGTTTGTGCGTGGTCCTTGGAGGAGATTTCTACAGGTCATTTAATTTACTCTTGATAACAAGCCTTATGAGATGATGTGATTATAATCCATATTTAATCCAGGAACCCTAAAGTGACTTCGTTCATAGTACCAATAAATTGCTAGACATCCCATAGATACTCTCCTGTGGAGTCACAACACAGACATCATCCCGGTTATTATTTGAAACCTCACTGCTAATGTCCTTTGGCCTCTGCAATGGTATGGCTCTATATAGAAAAAGAAATCACCTAGTCATTGCTCAATAAAAAGTAATTCAATTGCCTTGCAATATTCCTCTCCTCTCCTCTGGATATAATGTTTTTCTATTATTAATTTTGGAAAAAAGAGATATCGACTGCTCCTTAAAACCTCCACTATTTGAGGTTTAACAGTTAGCTAACCCACACCTTTTAAAGGGAGGAAAACACTTTAATCATTTAGACTATAAAAACTGAATAGCATAGGCATTCATAAATAATCTCAATGCTTGACAAGAAAGTCCTTTATCTTAAAATTTCTTGTCTATTGCCTTCATAGAGAGAACAAGAGTATCTCCTTGTGATTCATTTTGCAAAGCTTAAGTCATTGCCCTTCACAAAGGGGGAAAAAGATGTACTAAAAAAAAAGCCATGAACACTATTCAAATTCATTGCCTCTTCCAGGTGTGGGTAATTGAGTTGCCTCAAGATCAATATGAAACTGCCTAGGATACAGAAAGTCAATAGCTACTTCCAAAGTCAGGTCTGTCTAGTTTAGGTATCTGAAAAATAAAAATCTCCAGCTGCTGTTTTGGAGCAAATCTAAATCTGCATAACAAAACTTGGAAGTGAATTTCATGAAGCAAGTGTTCCTCAAGTATGGTAGATTTATACAAGGAATTTTCACAAGACTCCCACTGCTCAAATAAGTTCCTTTGATATTTTCTAGATTCTAGAATGACATTGAATGAGCCAAATAATTGATTCCATCTGAAATTTGTTTTTAAGCACAAGGTCTCTGCCCAAGGTTATCATCCCTAAGCTTCTAAAAATATTTTAGAATATTATCTTTTAGGCAAAAAAGTAATGCAATACTGTCATATTTTTTCATGAACTATATTTATTTTGTTTTAATATAATGCCAGAAATATTGACTAATATACCTAAAAGCTGTTGCAAAAGACTTCTTTAAAGTGTGAAAGTAAAGATGTCACATTGAAGACAAAGATGTGCCTGACTCATGCCGTGGCATTTTCAGTGCATCATATCCTGGTGAAAGCTGGACAGAGAACAAGGCAGACAAGAGGAGAACTGATGCTTTTGAATTATGGTGCTGGAGAAAAATATTGAATATACCATGGACTACCAAAAGAACTAATAGATCCATTCTAGGAGAATTGCAACCAGAGTGCTCTTTGGAAACAAGGATGGCTAGACTGCATCTTACCTGTATTGGACATGTATTCAGGAGGGACCAATCCCTGGAGAAGGACATCATGTTTGGGAAAAGTGTCAGGTCAATGAAAAAGAGAAAGACCTTCAACTAGGTGGGTTGACACAGTAATTACAATAGTCTTAGACATAAAAAGGATCATGTGCCTAACACAGTGTAGGGAATTGTTTCATTCTGTTGTACATAGGGTTGCTATGAGTCAGACTCAACTGGATGGCACCTAACAACAACAACAGAATAAAAGTTGGGATCGAATGGTGATGTATTCAAATTCTGATCTTCCAGAAAACATTGGACATTTCTAAGTTTAAAAGACACTGCCAATTTTCTTAGAAAAAGAGTTCCTTTTTGCCAGTAAAACAACTTCATCTTGGAATTGGTAGTTGAAATTTGTAATACTAACTTTAATCCCAATCTATTTTCCCCAGGTCCCCCGCTAACTCGGTACAATCTTGTCTTGTGTGAAAAGTGATGAGAATATGGCTTTTTCTACATACATCTGGATCCTGTCTTCAGAGCCAATTTTGATTCCACACAAAACAACTGAGTCAAGTCTTTGCAGAAGGCAAAGAAATAAAAAAAGTAATACGTGTATATGACATTGTCCAGCAACACTATCATATTATGCATTAACATTCTCTGGTATCCCCCTCTGAAGACCATGAGTCCTAACTTCCTCTAATTCCTTACCTGCATTTACACGACAGTGACAAAATATCACTTTGTACTTTTAAATATAAGTTTTAAAAAATACAGTTTCTTTTAGGGCTATTTTCTTGGTTTCCATTCTCTGAGTTTTTAAACAACGATAAACTGCAATTTCCACCTTTTTCAGCAGAAGTCAGAGTTGTCTAGAATCCATGCTACTGTGAATTCTGTTGTGTACTTCTCTGTGGGGTGATGTATGAATGGTGTGCAGGATGGGACTGAGAGATGATCCTTCAATAAATGTTAATGTCTATGAAATGATCTTGTAGCTATTCATATTATGTATTTTATCTTATTTTAGGCAGTTATAAGTAATTAACAATTAGATCTATTATCAATATTTCCAAAGTGCTGAGATATATTTTCATTTTATCTATGGACTTGGGCAAAAGAAAATTAAAGAAAGTATTTTACTGAGTAAGTTTCCCCCAAATCATCACAAATATCTGTCTTTGGTATCCAGAGCCCATGTTGTTGTTGTTACGTGCTGTTGAGTTGGGTCCAACTCACAGTGATCCTATGTACAATAGACAAAAGCCTACCCAACAGTATGCAATACTTGGCACTATTGTCAATGCTTCTTTGATATTCATAGAGTTTTTGGTGGCTGATTGTTTCCAGAATGGGCTGCCAGGTCTTTCTCCCAAGCCTACAGTACCTAGTATTCCTAGGTGGTCTCCCATCCAAGGACTTACCAGGCTGACCCTGCTTAGCTTCTAATATCTGATGAAATAGGTTGCCAAGGTGGCCGGGCTGTAAACCCTAGAGCCCATGTTTCTACAATGTAGTTTAGTACAATGTAGATAATACAGGGTCTTGTTATTTTGAGTGGACTCATACCTGTTGTGCACAACTGTGACAAAACAGAAAAAAAGTACTACGTTTGTGCCCCTTTACTATCTCTGCCAGTATTTCTTGGGAGAAATAAGTTATGATGAAGAGGAAGTCAGTTTTGACAAGTTAGCTTTAGGTTGAATATTGGCTCTACCATTCATGTTACTCGGAACTAAAACACATCTGAGTTTTAGCTTCCTCATCTATAAAATCAGAAAACTAACTTACAGAGTCATTGTAAGGATTGAAAATGATCACATATACCTACAGCTGAGCTTAGTGTCTGTGACAAGATAGGTGATGAATAATAAATATTGAAGGACGAGGATTAAAGAGCGTATCAAAAAACATTTTTTGATCTCTGCTGATATGTGTGAACTGATATGCATCATTTCCATTCTTTATTATGGTGATTTCCTTTTAGCTTTTGCCAATTTAATGTAAAAAGAAATCAGATTGGAAAATACTTGCAATTTTTAATGATTGAAAATAGATCATAGATAAGGTACAAAGGACCCTTCTATTACCTTATATATGGAGAAAAAAATCAGTTATTCTCAGAAAACTTCCTGCTTTGTTGTTGTTGTTGTTAGGTGCCATGGAGTCCTGTCTGACTCACAGCGACCCTTATAGGGTTTTCAATGGCTGATTGTTTAGGGATTGCCTCAGGAATGGATTGCCACCTTGTCCTTCTCCCATCTTGCTCTATAGTGCTAAAAAAAGAACAAAGAAAATCTTTCTTTCTTTCTTTCCTTACTCTCTCCCTTTCTTTCTTCTTTCCTCCTTTTAAAGTAGGAGGTCCAATATGGAGATAGGGCATTTTTGTTTTTACTTTTTTGAGACCCTTAAATTATATAGACTGCCTCTGGTCTCGAATTTACCATCCTCCTGCCTCCGCCTCCTGAGCTGAGCCACTGGGATTATAGGCGTGCACCACCATGCCAGTCTTAAAGATCATTCACTTTAAAAGGATGACTGAAACTATTTATTTATCTATTTATTTATAAGGTGAAGATTGAACCCAGGGCCTTGGGCATGCTAGGCAATCAGGCTACCAATGAGCTACATCTGCAGCTGACCTGAAAGGTTCTTTTCCCCTTTATTAGTAAATGATGATGGGGTACAGAATAATGCAGCACTGGCCTTTTCCATTATGCATCCATCCTTTACATCACTTCTGGCAACACTTTCATTAACTCTCAAAGTTAATGAAGCCTTATTGCTAATAAAACTCAACGTATCTTGCAATTAAAGGAATATTTGGGGGGGGGAAGTAGTACTGGGTTTTAGGAACTATATTTCTAGTAGGAATATTGAAGATATTGTAATGAATTTTAAAAATATCAAGGCATTTTGGAAGAATAGTAAGGAGCAGGTTTTCTTCCTATTATCTTGCTAAATTTGTATATTTGGCATGTCTGCTATGGAATATGTCATGACTACATGTCCATTTAGGAGAATCCTATCAGAAGTAGTCATGAATTGGTACAATTAGAAATCCACATGCTGTACTATAAACCCAGCTAGTACGAAACTGCATGTTATATTGGAAAGCGTAAGAAGAAGGGCAGACTCATGAAAAGTCATTTGTGAAATAGGACCATTAGCACATGAAAGATGACCAACTCTATTAAAGAAGGCCTCTAGTTTTCCCGCACAACATTTTCAGTTCCAGTAAGTCCTACTTCTACTTACTACAATTTCTCCTGTTGTGAGTTATGATAATTTACCTTTATTGAATTCCTCTGAACATGTAGTATTTCCTCTAACCTGAAGCAAGTCAATTCTGTAAAATTATAGATTGCATATAAAAGACTTTTTAAAACTAATCCCACATTTGGCTATTGTGAGTTGAATTGTCACTGGACTTTTATTTTGATATGTTAGAAATAATTAAGAAATTGTATTAAATTTTAACACATTATACTAACAAATGGGCAGTGAATTTATTAATTTTCCAAAATAAGCATTTAGGATGAAATTATAATTCTTCCTAACATTTTGTAATTTAAAATAAATTATTGAATTACATTTTTGTTAAATATTTTAAATTAGAATTTTAAATCATTACTTTTCAATAAGCATCTTTGAAGACATAAAGACCTATCTTTCTTGAAGTTGTTCTTTATTCTTACTTTCCTTTTTTTCAACATTGCAGAATACCCTAGAGTCTAAATTATCTTAATTAGATGCAATTAAAGTAGATTGCTTTATCTGTTAATTAACAAACCTGGGATTTAGCAATACTGCAATAGGCATTATGTTGTCTCTTCTCAGAAAGGTTGATACATTTTATATTATTTATTTAAATGTTGTTTATTATGATTTCCCTTGGATTTTAACCTGTTCTCTGAGTCCAATTCATATTTCGGACAAAATGCATTCAGGTTCAACATATAGAATTATTTTCATCTGCAAATGTCAGTTGGCATTGTACCAAATCATCTACCTTTGAAGTATGCTTTGAAAAAGTATTAAATTCAAGTATGGTTCACACACCCTGTGTTGCCAATCTTGTTTGAATATAAACCATATCCCAATGACTTGTATTACAATGAAGATAAGTGATCTGTCAGGATTCGGTGACAGCTTTTCTCAGTCTGGGACTTATCGCTAATGTATCTTCCCTCATCTTTCACTCTATGTCAAATTTTCTGTCATGGGCCTGAACGAGGGCCACTCAGGACCACAGGACTCCAGCGGTAGCAGGACTGCAACAGCCTTGGTGAAGAATTGTTTCAACATCCATTTCATCTGTTAAGACTCTGATACCTCAGAACTTTCCACTCTGTCCTCATCTGTGATTCTTTATAGAACTTCTTCTGTTTTGATTGCTTCCATCTATATGGAACAGAGTTCACCATTTTTAAAGCATATGATAAAATTCTTGTCTGTAAGCCATTAATTGACTTTTTAGTGAAATAATGCTTACATACTCACAGCCTTTGGGGAATGGCACCATCTTTTCACTGATCTTATTGCCACTGCTCTCTCATTGCCTGAATCTTCTCCACATTCTTTCCACAAAATTTGTCTTCTTAAATACACCTATCTTTCTGTCATTCCTCTTTTCAAAAACCTTCAGTCATTCTCCAATGCCTAGAGCAATTACTCCCCAGAGAGCTAAAGGATTTGTAAATCCATGTAGACACCATGTACTGATGGTAGACTAAATAAATTTCTTGCACAAATAAGCACTGCTATATTCCAAATGTATGTGATGTTATTAACTAAACATTAACTTAAAATGCTGCTCAATTTTTATTTTGTACATTTACGTAATTTCCAATAAACATGCTAATATTTTGAGATTTTATTTTTGCAAGTCAGCTTTATATAGATTAATCTCATTACACACAGACTCAGAAATATAATCACTTAACACATGCACAGACACATACAAATGCAATATATATATACACATAATTACTACATTCAATTTTCAAGCAAGAAAACAAAGAGTTTATATAATTTGTACAGAGGGCCAGGTGCAGTGGAACCCTTGTCTGTAATCTCAGCAACTCGGGAGGTGGAGGCAGGAAGATCCTAGGTTCTAGGTCAGAGGCAGTCTGTATAATTTAGAAAGTCCCTGTCTCAAAATACAAAGCCAAAAAATGTGCTGGGTGTTTTAGCCCATAGGTAGAGTGATTGCAAAGATGAGAGAGGCCCTGAGTTTAGCCCCTCAATCCTGCCAAAAAATAATTAATAAAACCTATAGTTTGCACAGAGGAACATAGTTTGTAAGTAGTAAATTGACATTTGAACCCAGAAATTTCAATTCAGCTATGAATACTTTAAAGCACACACTTAGTATAATAATATTTTATGGGAGTTATGAAATTTTTGTTATACAAATATTAATACTCATGGTATTGCAATTTATCAATGTAACCAAAAAGAATAGCAGTAGGGAGTTGTGGAGAGAGATTGATCAACGGGTACTAAGATATAATTAAGAGTAAGAAGTTATAGTGTGCTACTGGTATGACTATAAATAACAATAATTTACTATATACCCAAAAGGCTAGAAGAAAAAAGATGGAATGTTTTTGCTACAAAAAATGATAAATATTTGAGGAGACAGATATGGTTAACCTAGTTTAAACATAACACAATGAATACATACATTGAAACATCACATATTAGCCCATTTATATGTACAATTTTATGCATAATTTTTCTGTATATTTTTGTTTTTATGTATTGGATAAAATGTATTTAAATTCAACAAAATGCTATTTTATTAACACAATACAAATTTTGAGTGTCTTGTGAAACTATATCTTTTAACATAGAAAATTGGGTTTTTTGACTGCATTACACATTTTGTTACTATGATCATGTGATAATAAATGACCCCAAACTGTAGAGACTTCCAACCAAGAAACTTATGTCTATCCTAGATAGGCTGTGACTCTGCTTAAAGTTCATCATAATTTACAAATTTACACTAAAGAATAGCCTCTACCTGGGATACTGCATGTATCCTGGCTTACAGAAAAGAAGATTTATTGATTTATTGAAAGAATTCAATGGAGTTGAAAATTTCTGCTCATAAGTGCTTATATTACTCACATTTTGTAACCAAAGCCCACATCACTGAAATGATTAAAATAATTCTCTTGTAATGAAGTGATGAGTGTATTTCAAAATAATGTATTTTCCCATATGATATAATTTTAGGTACCAACTGATGCATTTGTGATGTTTGCTTTTTTTGAAACCAAAAAATGTTGAGTGCAAGTGTTTTTCTGTATAATAAATGATACATATAGCAGCTTGGTAGAGTTAGACTTCTGAAGATATGTGTTATTGATACTGTGGTTGTTGTTGTTGTTAGATGCCATCTAGCAGGGTCTGACTCACAGCAATCATATGTACAACAGAAACACTCTCCTACACTGTGCCATGCACATGATCTCTTTTATGTTTAAGCCCATTGTTGCAGCACTGTGTCAATCCTTCTAGTTGAGGGTTTTTCACTTTTTCGATGACCCACCACTCTCCAGAAAATGATGTTCTTCTCTAGGGATTGATCCCTCCTGACAACATATGCAAAATACATACAATACAGTCTAGCCATCTTTGCTTCCAAGAAACAATTTAGTTGCACTTGTTCTAGGACAGGTCTGTTGATTCTTTTGGCAGTCCATGGTATATCCAACATATTTCTCCAGCACCATAATTCAAAAGTACCAATTCATCTCCTCTCTCCCTTATTCAATATCCAGCTTCTACAAGCATACGATGCAACTGAAAATACCACAGCATAAATCAGGCACACCTTCGTCTTTAATATGACATCTTTACTTTCCAACACTTTAAAGAGGCCCTTTGCAACATCTTTCCCCATTGAAATGTGTTATTTTGATTTATTGACTGCTGTGTTTGTGGGTGTTAATTGTAGAGCCAAGTAAAGCAAAGTAATGGACAACCTCAACCTTTACTTCATTTATCATTAAGTCACCTACTGACCCAGTTGTAAGGATTTTAGTTTTGTTGATGTAAGCTGTAATCCATACTGAGGGCTGTGTTTTTGATCTTCATCAGTAAATGTTTCAAATCCTCTTCACTTTCAGCAAGCAGAGTTGTGTCATAGCCATTGAAAATCCTATGAATAGCAGAGAAGCACCTAGTGCTAGGTATGATACAATGTCAGGCAGTGTTTTCTTTTGTTGTACATAGGGTCAGTATAAGTCCAACCCAACTGGATGGCACCTAACAACAATAACAAACATATTTAATTCAAAACAATTATTTCTACAGGAATTAAAAATCTATAAGTTAGTGCCTACCTTCACATGAAGTATTCACTCTGGTATAGTTCTTAGTAAAGTTGGTGGTGAGTACATTGCATATAAAAATAAATAGTATTTTTGAATGTTAAATAAAATATTTATACGCAAAGCAATAATTATATGGTAAAAACAGCCCCCTTTATAAAAAAATTATGGAACAAACATACACGTACATAAACAGTCATTCAAAATCTATTTGTGTTCTAGGCATACACACCCTGGGAATTCATATTAGTGTTACTTCCTAATGACTCATGTAAGGCAAAAAAATAAAGCAGTTCAGGGAAACATCAAAATAATGACACTGAAGGATGGTGACCAGGTGGGACCTAAAATGTACTTTTTCTCATATTCAAAACAGGAAAAAATATAAGAGAACTCATTATATAGGTCAATGGTAGGTGAATTGCCTTGATCTGACATTGATCACCCTTCACATCAATTAATAAGTGGTAGGTGGAGATTGGTGTGCATATATGATGTGGATGCTGATATATCTGAACCAAGCACTATTACATTTCTTCATTTATTCCCAAGTATTTGTTTGTTTACATTTATAGAAAAATCAGGATAAACTCTTTATATGCTAAAAATAGCTGTGTGGAAAATTTGAAAAACAAACAATAGTCTCTATTTAGGTATATGAATTCTTTAAGGTTACTTAAATAAATATGCCTCAGGCATTTCAACTCTAAAAGGAGCAGGATGAACAATCTTGAAGTTAATGTGTAGAATTAGAAATTCATAGTAGCATTAATATTATTGTTATTTCATGTGTGCAAAAAACAACTTTATAAACTGTTTCAGACTCTTCAATATATTACATGACTAAAATCACAATGTACAGTCTGCTGTTTAAAAAGGAGCACTATTTTGGAATCATATATTAGAATTGGAGTTATTTATTTGATAATTACTTTTTTTTGTATTACTGGAGGCTTGAATTCATTGCCTTGAACATAATTCGCAAGTGCTCTACTACTGAGCTGCATCCCCACCCCCGTTTTTATTTTTTATCTTAAGACAAGGTCTCACTAAGTTACACAGGCTGCCCCTGGCCTTGAACTTGCAATCTTTCTGCCTCAGAGTCCTCAGTTACTGAGATTACAGTCGTGTGTCACTGCATCTAACTTTTACTTGATAATTACTTTTAAAAATATTGTGCTGACTGATATACAGCCAATGTTTTTCTGAACACAATAGCAAATCATTCTTAAAGTTAGATATCACAAAAATTAGTCAATTTTAAATCTATTCCTATAAATTATACAATTGGTAGATAGATAATAGATGTAAAATCCTCTACACTAAAACTATTTGGGTTTTTACACCTTATACATATTCATAAATTATTCAAAGTCAAATAATTTGAAATTTAAATATGTCAGAAAATAATGATTTTAAAAATAATTTCTGAAAAAAATTGAAATCAATAAATGTTTAATTTCTTACAATCTAAATTTCTCTCAGGTATGAATTTATTGCTACTAGTATTTTTCCAATTTCATTTGTGTGGGCATCTGAAGCATTTTTACTTTAGTGATGGAAACTAAAGTAATTGGAGATGATAAGCAACTATATAAGAGTGTAAATCAATCTAGAATATATGAAAAAATTGACATTTTTGTGGTTTAATTTAGTGACCTATAGTTTTTATTTTTGTTTAGTTTTATTATTATTTTCCCTTCAAAGAATGGCTACCAACCCAATCTTTTAAAATGTATAATTTTTAAAAAACCTATAATTGTTTTTCCTTAACAAACATATTTGAAAGCCATTGAAACCTTTTTCTTTGTTGTTTCAATATTCTAGCATATAGAATGCTCATATTGAAATCTTTTCATATTTAAATAAAAGCAAATGCAGTAAATGGCCATACCCCATTTTCTGATTCATAATAGGGCTTTGCACAAAAGGAAAAATGCCACTCACAAACTATTGCCTTTTTCTTATCGCCTAATCACTTGTATTGTCTTTCTTGATTGATTTGTCCTATGGTGGCAGTTGAACTGTGTGTTTGAGGCTCTTTTGTATAGATTTAATCAGAAAATGGAAATCACATCTCTGATTGACACTAATAATTTATAATTATTTTCTGTAGTTAGAACAGCTGCATCTCTTTAAGTTCATGAAAAAGAAAAGCCCCTTAAATTTCTTTTACCTATTCATTTCAAACCAATTTAGGTAGGTAGTCATGGGGGAAAAGCTGTCAATTTAGAATTATGTACGATTGTATTGTAACTTTTAAATATAGAGTAAAACACGTTGTCATGTTTGCACATAAGCATATTCCAAATAATTCCATTAAAATTTCAAATAAAATTCAGTAATATGGTATGGAAACACATGTTGCTGCTTTGGTAGTACAAAACAATTTTTAAAAATTCTAAAACTAAAAAAATCATATATATTAGAGTTTCTGTAATTAAGGCTAAACTTTCATGAAATTTATTGTTTCATAACAATAAGATGTAGATAAAATGCATTCATGCTTTCCCCAAACTATCATTACCTAATGTATGATTATCATGGATTTTCATACTATGTATAAGGAGACTGTCTGCTTGGTGCTTTGCCCTTTTCAGGAACTTTTCTTTTTTATTATCAGATCATCTTTATTTGTTCACTTTCATGTAATTATCACTTGTATTTATAAGTTAAACAGTAAATATATTTTTGACTATGCAAGTGAGCTTCATTAGGTTAGATATATGTGTCTCTCCACACAGAAACGAGTATATGTTATTACAAAAGGTAAATATTTGAAAGCATTTGCTTTCAAGCTCATCTGTCAGAGAATCTAGAAGAAGGACTTTTGTGTGATTGTACTTACCAAGATTCCTTCTAAATCTACTCATGGTTTGTGGAAATGGATGGCATATATATTAATTTTTTTATCATATTCACATTAAATACTGTGTTTAAAATAAACTAGTCTCCTTTTGGGAGAAAGACCCAGCAACCCACTCCCAAAAAACAATCAGCCATTGAAAACCCTATGAATAGCAGAGAAACACTGACAATAATGTTTCTTCCTTTGTATGTAGGGTCTCTATGAGTCAGACACCAAGTCCACAGCACCTAACAACAACAACAATTTTCTCCTTGCTTAATCATCTCCCCATCTTAGTACTAGAAACAATTCCTCCTCTAAATTCCAGTATGATTTTCACATATAATGCGTTCTATTTAGATTTGTCAATATTTAAAACTGTATCTAATGTTTTATTCTTTGGGTATTGAGCCCATGTTTGATCCAGTTTCATCTCTTTGGCATGACACAGCACAATTATCTGAACAGTACAGGTGAGAAATACATATTACTTTAACAAATGGTGGCATCAATCATTTTATAAATTCATGAAGGTAGTGATATTTCAAATATCCTCCAATGCTGTGAGATATCAAAACGACTGAAATCACAAGAAAGGTACTGGGATTAAAGAACATTATCTGAAAGGATCATCACGTGTTAAGTTTTATTATCATCCCATATACAATTTAGGAGGGAGTGCATTTGAGAGAGCAATAATTTTTATATTTATTTGTTGCTTTTTGAATTATCAGTAAAAATCAGTATTTGTTCTTAATGAGGTTATTCAAACTATTCTCATTGTTCCTTCAGTTTTGGGTATTAAGAGAAGAATGGTTATCTTCTATATAATCAGGAATCATGCCGAGTGTAGGACGAAAATGTTGATGTTTATTTAGATTGTGGAATTACACTTTTCAGATAGAAAAAATTATAAAGTCATATATTTTAAAACAATCTACGTATTCCTATTTTGTATATTTTTGTAAAGATACATTTTATTTAAAACATTACAGAGTAGGCTGTGGGAGCAGCTCAGTGATAGAGCACTTGCAAAAGCCCATTTGAGGCCCTGGGTTCAATCTCCCAGTGTCACAAAAAAAAAAAAAAATACAGACTATATGAGAAAGTAATTATTTCAGCATTTTTTCTTTACCTTTTCTAGATCTCCATATCTATATTTTTCACCTCTAACAATAACAACAAATGTTTTACTCTATGAAATAACATTTTCACTTGAGAGGTGAGGAAAGTCAAAACTCATGTTTATTTCACAGAATCACCTCAGTTCAATAAATGTTTGGACTTATGGAAATTACACTTAGGTCTCCAAACATCTTCTTCCACAGAGATTTGGGTTGGAATAGTTAAGCTTTGTGAGGAAATCAATAGCTTCTGCAGCTTCATGCAACAGATTCAGAATAATCTTCATTTCACACATACAGGATATTTAGGGATGTTCTGTTGTTACTATGAAGACTTAAAGTAAAAACAGAAAGTTACAAGAAAATTTCTCATGAAAATATGAGTTGTTGATAAATTGTTTATATCATTCCATCATTTATCATAAAATAACTAGTCATTTGTAAGGACTAATAGATCATTTGTATATTCTTTCTTAGTTTTCTTCAATGTCAGCATCTTGTAAAACCAGAGTACAGTATCACATCAAGGATGCTGATATTGATATGGCCAAAATACAGAACAGTTCCTTCCTGAAGGGATCCCTCATATTGCTGTTTCATAGGTGTGCCTATTTCCCTCTGCTTATTCATAACTCTCAACAAGCATGAAACCATTCTCCATTTTTGAAAATGTTGCCATTGCAATAATGTTATATAAATGAAATCTTATATGTATTAATTTTTTGGTATTGATTTTTTTCATAAGTTCCTAAAGATTCATCCAAGATGATGCATGTCTCATCACTTAATCTTTTTCTATTACTGAATAATACTCTGTGATACACATGTTGTTGTTGTTAAGTGCCATAGAGTCGGTATTCAACTCATAGCGACCCTATGTACAACAGGCAAAACATTATTGTCAGTGCTTCTCTGCTGTTCATACGGTTTTCAATGGCAGATTGTTTTTGCTTAGCTTCTAAGACCTGACGGGATCTGATGCCACAGGGCTATGGCTGCAGACATGATATACATATACCACAGTTTTTAATCATTCGCTCACTGAAGGACATCTGGAATGTTTTCAGTTATGGATATTATACATGTTGTTGTTGTTGTTAGGTGCCTTCAAGTAGGTATTCGACTCATAGCGACCCTACATACAACAGGCAAAACACTATTGTCAGTGCTTCTCTGCTGTTCATAGGGTTTTCAATGGCTGATTGATTTTTGAGAGTGGGTTGCGGAGTCCTCCTCCCAAGCCTGCAGCACCTGCTATTTCCAGGCGGTCTCTCATCCAAGGACTAACCAGGCCTGACCATGCTTAGCTTCTCAGATCTGACGGGATTGGATGACACAGGACTATGGTTATATTATACATAGGTGAGTGTATATTGTTGCTTTCCTATGAATTAGAACATTTTGGAGGATTCTGCCTTTGTGGTTAGATAGATTCCTTAGTGGTTATTGTTTACATTGACATGAATGTATACCACTTATCACTCTCAGTTTGGTATCAACATTTTCTCACTTCAACTGGAATATGAAAATCTCACTTCTGTTTAGGTCCATTTATCCTCTTCTCTACTAAATGTCATTACCTTGAGTTTTGGATTATGTTATCATTTTTCTTTCTATCATTACATATTATTTCCCAAACCCCATGAGAAGGAGGATAGTCTATTGTGTTTATATATATATTTTGGCTTTTTCAAGTGTTCCTTCTTAAATAGGAAGATTCTTTTATCATTTTTTTTCTGGTGTAAGCACTCCATGGAGTAGGTCTGAGACTCACAATTTTTTTCTTTTTCTTTTTCTTTTTTTTTTTTTTTTTTTTTGCTCAATAATGTCATTATTTCCTCATCATTTCTCAATGTTATTTTTCCCACTTATGGAATCCATGATTAATAATTAATTTCTTTCATCACTAGAAAAATATATGCTACTTCCTTTGGTTTAGATGACAAATGTTTACACTGCCCTGTTAGTTTCTCTATGTGTTTTTCTTTGGGTGCTTTCAAGACTTTTTCCCACTGTATTTATTTTCAGTAGTTTTAGTATGACTTTTTATACATATTATTTTGGATTTACTTTGTTTCAGAATTGTAAAGTTTAAGTTTAGATCTTTCACCAAATTGGGAAGTTTCAACAATCATTTATTTTGTATATGCTTTCTAGTTCACTTTTTCTTTTGGGATTCTTATCATAGAAAAGTTGGAAAATTTTTTATTGTCCCAGAGGTCTCTAAGGCTCAGTTTCTCCCTGCCTTCCTCCCTCCCTCCGTCCCTTCCTTCTTTCCTTCCTTCCTTCCTTCCTTCCTTCCTTCCTTCCTTCCTTCCTTCTTTCCTTGTCTGCTTTCTTCCCTCCTTCCTGCCTTCCTCTTTCTTCCCCCTTTCCTACCTTCCTTCCTTCCTTCTTCCTTTTCTTTTTTTCTTTCCTTCCCTCTCTGCTTGCCTGCCTGCCTGCCTTCCTTCCTTTTCCTCCTTCCCATTCTTCCTATCCTCCTTATCCTCCTTCTTTTCTTCTTCATCTAATTCTTCTTTTACTTATGTTTCTTTTTATTTGTCAATCGTTTTTGCTTTTATTAGCATTAAATGAATTTTATCACATCCATAAATTCATTAAGTCTATTATTTGTCATCTTCACTCTACTATTTGCTGATTTTAAAATTTGTTATTCTATTTTTAAGTTGTGTATTCTGAATTCAGTTCTCTTTTTAATTTATATTTACTTGATAAGATTTTATCTTTTATTTTTGGATTCAAGAGAAGTTGCAATTGACTACTGGAATATATTGGATGACTACTTTAAACTTTTGCCAGATAATTCCATTTTCTGATTCAATTCAGTGGTTGCTTTAGTTGACTTTATTTATTATTTTTTATTATGCCATGACTTTTTTGGTTCTTAGTATGATATAGGCAACTTTCAACTTTATCTTGGCTATTTTGGCTACTATTTTCAGAAAATCTGAATAGTCTTTGGTTATTTTAATTTTAGAATATTTTTGCTGTGATTATCATATAGATACTGGCTGATTTTTGTGAGCTATAATCTTTTGACAATCTAGTTTTCAGAATAATGGAGTACATTTTCAGCTTGTGTGGCTTATATTTTTTATAAAATTCAACTAAACTTATTTAAAACTCATAAAAATAAAAAGCTACACATTCATGAGTTAATATGATGTTTTTATATGAATATACATTATTTGAAGTTAAAATCAGGTTAAACATTAAGTATCACCATAAAAATTTGTCATTTATTCCAAAAACTTTGAAAATTCTTTCTTCTAGCCTTTGGAAATGTACAGTGCATTTTAGTTATTTATAATCATTCTACACCACAATAGCAGCCATGACTTCTTACTCCTATCAAACTATAACTCAGTACCCACTAAGTGGCTTCTCCCAATTCCACTTTCCCCTATTCCCTATTATTGTCTGGTAAACACTTTTATACTCTGAAATTCAATGCTATCAACTTATATTTTCACACTTCACATATGAATGAGATCATACAGTACCTGCTTTTCTGTGCCTATCTTATTTCACCAAAAATAATTATCATCATTTAAATTAATATCACCACCAACTACAGGATTTTGTTCCTTTTTTGATCATGTAGTAGTCCACTGTGTGTATGGATTGTATATTCTTTATCCATTTATCAGCTAATAGAATCTTCAGTTGTTTCCATTTGTTGGCTATTTTTTGAACAGTGCTGTGAAGACCATAAGAGTGTAAATGTTTCTTTTACATACTAATTTAATATCTTTTGGATGTACAGCCAGTAGAGGGATTTCTATTTTTGGTTTTTGATGACCTCTATATTGTTTTCCATAATGTCTGTCCTAGTATACATTCCCAAGAATAGCAAGCAAGAGTTCTTTTTTTCTCCACACCCTCATCCACCACTTGTTATTTTTAGTTACTTCCATGATAGTCATTCTTACTGAGTGAGGTTATATGTCACTGTAATTTTGTTTTGTCTTTCCCTGATGATTAGAGAAGTTGATTTTTTTCATAAGTCTATTGACAATTTGTATGTATTCTTTTGAGAATTGTCTATTTCAGTCTATTGCCCATTTTTAATTATTTACAGATTTCTGTTGGTTTCTTTGCTATTGAGTTTTTGGAGTTCCTTATATATTGTAAATATCCGCTCTTGCCAGACATAGGCTACAAATATTTTCTCCCATTCTGTGTGGTGTCATGTCATTTTGTTGATTGCCTTGTTGTGTAGAGGGCTCTTAATTTGGTGTAATCCTGTTTGTCTATTTTGGTTTTATTTCATATGCTTTTGTGGTCTTGTCCAAGAAATGACTACTTGTTATAATTTTGTAAAGTATTTCTCTTAGTTTTTTTCATAGTTTCAGGTTTCACATTTAAGTCTTAATTAATTTTGAGTCAATTTTTATACCTCATGAGAGAGAGGATACTTGTTTCATTCTTCTGCATGTATATATCTAATTTTTCTAGAAATATTTACTGAAAAATATCAGTTATCCAATGGATCTTCTTAAGACTTACATTGAAAATCAGCTATAGATGTGTAGGTTTACTTTGTGGTTTTCTATTTTGTTCCATTAGTAATCAAATATGTTTATTTATACGAATACCATTCCATTTTGATTACTATGGCTTTGTAATATACTTCAAAGTCAGGTAGTGTAATGCCTCCTGTTGTTTATTGTTTTGGCTCAAAATTTCTCCAGCTATTTTGTCTTGTTTGTTTGTTTTTGGTCCACTATAATGTGGAGAATTTTTTCTAATGTCATTTGTATTTTCACAGGTAATATTTGAATATGTAGATTTCTTTGGATGATATGAATATTTGAACAATATAGATTATTCTAATCCATGAACATGGTATTATTTTTTCCCATATTTTGCACCCACTTCAATTTGTTTCATCAAAGTTTGATAATTTTCATTTTAAAGATCTTCATATCTTTGGTTAAATTTTTTCCTAGGTATTTTATTTTTCATTACTACTGTACATGGAAATACATTTTTGATTTCTATTTCATATAATTTGCTCTTGGAATATGTCAGTGCACCTCATTTTCCTATATTGAGTTTTTATCCTTCAGTTTTGCTGAATTTGTTCATTAGTCTCAGTAGCTTTTTGGAGCATATGTTTTATCTTGAACATCTGGGGCTTCTAGTGCTTTCTGCACTGGAGTGGGTAAGGAGTCCTCCAAGGTAAACAAGCATGGAGAATCATACCACAGCAAGTGTCAGGGAAAGGAAGTAACTTCTTCTCTACTGGGTTTTACATTCCTCAATTTAATCCAGAAGAAAGGCAAGCTGGAGAAATCAGAAATGGAAGTCCCTGTAGAAGTCTTCATACTATAGGATGGAAAATACTTTCTTTAGTGTAGAGATAGTGATTGTATTTATTATCTATTTGAATCCCCAGATCTAACACTCTATGTGTTGTGAATTATTACTATTACTCACATTTCTTGTTTTCCTTCTCTGTATTAGGCACTCTGACATGGTTTACTGAATCATATCATTTAGGAACTGAGGAACTATATGAGAAAGCTATCTTTAGAAATTTGTTTGCCAATAGTAATAGAATGTTGCCACTTGGACTTGAAAGGAAAATAAGGGGAGATAGTGCTTGTAAGAAACTCAAATTAACTTCATAATAAGGTAAAAGGAATGTATTGGTATTCTCCTGACACATGAGGAATGGTTGTTTTCATAGTTTCCCCAAAAAGGAAAAAAACCTTGTATAAGTTATGACCAATAGGATGTCAGAATCTTGGACTAAATAGTAGTTTTCCAGAATTCATGGGAAGTAAAGAGGGTAGTAGCAGAGAGAACTGAGGAAAAATGGAGACTCAGCTCTAACATTTAAAAATATTTCTCTAATTTTTTTGTAAAATTTATCTTAATTTATTTTTAACTGATAAATAAAACATAAATATCATACTTATTCAGAGAGTACCATATGGTGTTTTGATACATATATACATTATATAATGTTTATATCAAAGTAAGCATAACTGTCTCCTCAAATAGTTATTATTTACAATGAAAGCATTTGAAGTCCTTTCTTCAGGCTTCTTGAAATATATAGTACATTATTGTTATCTGTCGTCAACTTACTGTGCAATAGCACACCAGAACTTCTTATCCTTAGCTAATTACATAACAATTTACAATTTAAGTCCTATTAGACTTTCATGCTAGTTGACCTTGGCACAGTGAATCCGTTTCAAATGATGATCACAGTTCTCTGAGATTCTCTTGTGACTTCCTTGAAAAATGCAGTCTAATTATTAGTCTTTAAACAATTATAACATAAACAATGTTTTACAGAAAAGCAGTATATGTAAATTTTGCTCTCAGTCATGAAATCTTTTCCACTCTTGTCACTTCAACTATGTCCTTTCGGAAACAACCAAACATCATTTTTCTCTTATAAATCCAAAAATTTAATCTGATCACATCACATTTTTCTAAGAATACCCTTGCTTTTTGCATTCTAGTCTCTGATATACTGTTTTGTGATGGATTTGTTTCCATATGCACTAGTATTCATTAATGAATGATAAATGCATAAAACATCAAATTAAATCCATTTGGGGTGATAAATATATAAAATGTTAACTTACTATTTTCTTGTACTCCTCTGCATGCTTTGAATTATAGTACATGGTCTCTGACCTGTTAAAAATATGTCAGTGGCCTGCTTTGGTGGACAATTTGGGATTTCTGATTTTATTGTTTTCTTTGACATAGATTCTATGGTAAGCATTATTTGAAGGTGCCACCAAGTTTCTTATCCCTATTGTCCTTGCTCTGTGTAATAACAGGGAATAGGAACTTGATAAGTTTTACTCCTACAGTTACTTTATAAGGCATAGGTAAATTTTAGAAAAGGAAATTATTTGGGTTTGCCTGATTTAATCACATAAGCATTTTTAAAGTAGAGATGTTTTCCTTAGTGGGTTGTAGAAGAAATCAGAGCTGCGGAGGTGTCCCTTGTAAGCAAGATTCTCCTTCACTGAGATGGAGGAGGCCTTGTTCTAAGAACCTGACTAGAGAGTGGTGAAACAGAGAAGTCTAAGTTTCAGAGATACCAAGAGAATGAGTGATAAGTCCTACAATTGCAAAGCAATGAATTCTGCCAACAACCTAAAGGAACTTTCCCAAGTCCAAATCTGCTGTTAGAGCACAGCTGTCTAATACCTACAACAACCCAAATACAATATGCTAGACTTCTAGACCCTGAAAACAGTGAAATAATTTTATACTGTTTTATAATTTCTGACAATTTGCTATGGAATAGAAGAAGGCTAGTGTAGATTCAATTGCATATCAGATTCAATCAGTTGAAATTCAAATTGAATTGTCAATAGTAATCAAAATCCACACGTGTTAGCTATATCTTTCCTGAAAATAAAGGCAAATAAACCATTGTTGATAATAAGCCAAAAAATTTTGAGTTCTGCAAGTAGCTTTAGATTAAGGAGGTGGCGAGATGGAGATTATAGTGTCATTGAACATTTAGCAGATTGTCTGTGCTTGTATTTGTTCATATCATTGCCTCAATTTGTCACCTCCAAAGGCTATAGGAAAAAATCAATTGTTTTTTCCCAACTCTAGTCCTTCTCTTCTACAGATGTGAATGACGTGTCCACCTTCGCATCAAAAATGCATGATGTTTCTAGAACCCAGACAAGACTTCTCTTAACAGTTCATTCCTCTTGGCTCATTTTCAAGATCATAATACATGTATTAGATAAGTATAGAGAGTGACATTGCTTTGAATCCAGCTTATTGGCCTGATTTGTCAAAGCTTTATTTTGTAAGAGTCTTCCTACAGCTGAACAGATGTATTCATACTAGTGAGCTTAATTATTTTCAGTTAAACAACTGTTATCATAGGTAAATAAGGCTCAAAAATATTTCTTTATGTCATCTTGTAGACCTTAGCATAGTGTTTGGAAATAGCTGGATAAGCCACAGTATAAAAGGGAGTGCTGCTGTCTACTCCCTGCTCAACTTACCTCAGTCCCAGTATATGGTAGATTTGCTCTTCCTGGATACTTAATGAGAAAATTTTGGTGCTATCAATTGTAGAACAAAGGTTATGTCACATTGAAATGGACTCATGTCATGATATTTTCCATCTCATCATATACTTGTGAAAGATGGATAATGAATAAAGGTGACAGAAGAAGAATTGATGCTTTTGAATTCTGGTATTGGAGATAAACATTGATTATACTATGGACTGCCAAAAGAACTACCAGATTCATACTAGAAGAAGTGCCACCAGAGTGATCCTTTGAAGCAAGGATGGCTCAAATGTATCTTAAGTATTTTGGATATGTCAAGAGGGACCAGTTCCTGGAGAAGGACATCATGTATGGAACCGTGGTCAGTCAATGAAAAAAAGAAAGATCCTCAACTAGATACATTGGCACAGTGGCTGCAACAATAGGGTTAAATATAAAAAAGATTGTGTACATGGAACAGTGTTGAGGTGCTTTTTGTTCTGTTGTACATAGTGACACTCTGAGTTGGACCTGACTGGACGGCACCTAGCCACAACAAACAAATTGACAGATAACAAAAAGTCTAAAGTTTAGGTTTGAAACGACAATGTAATAATATATGTGTGGGTTGTTGTCAGCTTAACATTTCTTGCTTATGGTTTATAATGTTTCCTTTCCTCTCTGTTGGTGGCTAATGCTTTGGACAGCCTGGCTGGATAATCCAAGAAATTTTACCTCTATCTGGTACTTCAAATAGTGTAGAAAACTATTGTTCCTTATTCCTCTAAACCAAAAAAAAGAAAGAAAGAAAAAAAAAATTGTTCCATACCTACACATCTCTGCAGCACATGAACATATGACAAAGAAACTTTGCACATTTGATGAACTTAAGGATTTTAAAACAAGAATATTCTGGATGGACTGATGTAATCATGAAAGTCATTTTAAGAGAGAGGCAAGACAATCCCGGAAAGAAAAAGCAGTGTGACCAAGCATCAGATGTTGAAATTATGTCATTGTTATGGAGTCAATGAGAGTGACTTCATAATATAGGTGGGCTCATTAACAATAAGAAACTAAAACCGAGCAAGATGTCATGGTGCACATCTGTAATCTCTATGACTCCGGAGCCTGAGACAGGGGGATTGGTTCAAGGCCAGAGATACCTGTGCAACTTGGCAAAACTCTGTCTCAAAATTAAAACAATACAAAAAGGGGCTGGGACATAGTCAATGATAGAGTGCTTGCATAGCATGCGATTGTCATTGAGTTCAAACTCCATCTCAATACTGAAAACAGAGAGAGAAAGGGGGAATTTAATACCAATGTAACAGGTGAAACCATTGGGGTTGGCTGACTTTTTCCCTCTTTCTCCATGAGGGCACTCCATGTGGTAAGCACAGCACATTATACTCATTGGTAGGACTTCTTACCACTGATTACCCCACAGATACGCAGTTTGAGACATAGGAAGCTGAGTTTCTTGCAATCCTGCATAGTAAAATTGAAACTAGCTCAGCATCATTTCCTAAACATTCTACTAATGAGGAGGAGTCACAGGTCTGAAACAGATTCAGCTGATGGTGGCCTCTTCCATCTTTAATCCATGCTCTGGACAGATGTGATTGCATTTCTCACAAATATAAAACATTCTCACCTGCTGCAAAAATTCTCCAATTTTCCAATTATAGTAACAACTACAGTTTTCACTTCCCAGATTTTTTCTTTAAGTCACCTCCAGCTGAGAATAGGTTCTTTGGATATAATTCCCTGGGTTTGGATTCTTGAGTGTTATTCTTGCTTATTCAAGGCTTCTGAACTAAAGGGACATGTTATCTGTCTTCTTCACATTTTATATACAAAAAGGAGGATCCTTAGAAACTGCATTAGATGCTTATTCCAGAACAAGGAAATAACAGGAAGCATGGATGTCATAGATCTAGAGAATTCTGAAATTTTGTCAGTCACACATCAGCAGTGCCTTGATTAGATGCTTACCCTCCTCTGAGGAGTGGTTCTCTGTGGACCTTCACTCCATCTAAGATCTTGGCTCTGCGTTCTCAGTCATATTTTTTTTGCATAATTAAGAGTCTTTCCTTCTTTTTTGTCTGTTTGGGCTTCTAGGCCAAAATATCATAAACCAGGTTACTTATGAATAAAAAAGATATTTATCATCATTCTAGAGGCTGGTAAGTTCACCATCAAGGTACTTGGAGATTTTCTGGTTGTCAAGGGTCTGCTTACTCATAAACAAGAGTCTTTTTCCTGAGTCCTCTCATAAAAGAAGGGAAAAGAGCTCTCTCTCTCATGCTTCTTTTGTGAAGAAATTAATCTTATTTGTTCAGGATTTGCTATAACACTTAATCAGGTCTGAAATGTCCCAACTCCTTATTCTATTACCTTAGGGGTTAGGATTTCAGCATGAATTTTCAGTGGGTATAAACATTAGACCACAGCCCTCCCTTCCAGCCTTGCTTCTTTTCTTTCTCTTCCTCCTCTTCTACCTTTTCCTTCTTCATTCACAGTTCTGAGAATGAGAATTCAGAAGTCAAGGTGTCTGCAGGGCTGAGGTTCCTCAGAAACTAGTAGGAGAACTCCTTGCTTCTTCGGGGCATTATGCTGACTTTCTGGACATCAGAGTCGTTCCTTGGCTTGCAGCTTCTACTTTTGTCATCATGTGGTATTCATTTTCTCTTTGTGTGCCTCTGTCTTCATATGGCCACGTGGCCTTTCTTTTTTCTTTTGAGACAGGATCTCACAGTGTAGCCCAAAGAGACTGGCCTCAGATTGTAATTGTTCTGTCTCAACCACCTGAGGGCTGAGATGATAGGAATAGCCACCAAACTAGACTAATGGCTTTTTTTTTAAATAATGACTCCAGTGTAACCTCATCTTAGTTAAGTATACCTCTAATCAAATATTGCCAAATAAAATCATATTCAGAAGGACTGCATATTAGAACATCAGCAAGTCTTTCACACGAATAGGTAATACTAATAGTTTCCAAAGCCTGTGTCTTGGGATAATATTTTTGTTCTTCTTTTCAGTGTCTTGACCCCACTGAATTCCTTCTGTAACTATCAGCATATAAGTCTTGTATTATTGCACAAACCCTGTTTTTTGATTTCCCAATCTATAAATCCATGCATACTAGTAACATTCATTGATGCAATGATTATATAAGAGATGATCTGAACTTGTAGAAAATACAAACCTGTTTATATAGCTATATTAATATATTTCATACACATGCATGATTAGAAAATTGTAGTAGTCCAAGTAATTATATTACTTCCAAATCAGGGAAGATATAAAGGTATTAATGATTTTTATTTTCTTTTATATGAAAAGAATACTTTCTAGTCACTGTTTTGTCTCAAATCCTGCCATGAAATTTCCATTATAGCATACAAGCTAAATTTCTTCCATGTCTCTGTACCACCAGTACCTCCTTCTTACCCTCCTGATCACATTTCCTATATTCCTCATTTCTTATATTAGCCTTGTGTTCTATAATCAGAATATTACTGTAAAAAATGGAAATCCTTGCAATTCATCACTTGTTAAATAGGACTTCATGTATAAATTACTTATTCTTCTATAGAAAATATCAATGCCTATTAATAATTACAATGAATAGAGTCTTGTAATTGATAGGTCATTAGCTGTAATTTATACCACAAATCTTTTCTCAAGAGCATCTAAATATATTCCTGGTAACATCTTTTATCTCAATGATTTTACTCCCAATTTTATAGAAGTATGTTTCATGGATTTATCTTTCATTCATTTTGAGTAGATTCTTCTTAATCCAATTGTATAAAATTCAATCTGAAGGACTGCTTTTACTGAACAAAGATAATCTGGTAGAATTTCTATCTAGAATTGTGTGTCCCTCAAATGCCTACGTTGAATCCCTAACACCCAGTACCTTGGAATGGATTTAGAGATAGGATCTTCAAAGAGGTGATTAGAATGCCTTGAGGTCATGGGTATGGACCTTCACCTAATATGACCAGTATCCTTTTAAGAGGAGGAGATTGAGACAAATACACAGACAGGAAGACCATATGAAGACACAAGGAGAAGATGGTTATGCACAAGCCAAGAAAGGCCTCAGAAGAACTCAGCCCTGCTGAAACCTTAACTAAGATTTCTAGTGCCCAGAATTCTGGTGTAAACACCTGTTGCTTAATTCACCCAGTCAATGGTATATTATTATTTTTGTTTAAACAAATTTATATAATCTCTATAAAGGAAATCAAAGAACAGAAATATAACACTTACATCTAAGATTACCCAAGGAGGAAAGATGTGGACTCAAGCGGACATATGTCTTGACAACTAGAGATTTATTTTGCATGCTAACATAAAGATAGCTGTTGTTGTTGTTGTTGTTGTTGTTGTTGTTGTTGTTGTTGTTGTTGTTTTTAGGTGCTATTGGGTTGGGTCTGACTCATAGTGATCCTATGTACACCAGACCTAAACACAACCTGACACAGTTCCATGCCTACAGCTATGTCAGTGCATCTCTCTATTCATAGGGTTTTCAATGGCTGAATATTTTCAGAGTGGGCTGCCAGGTTCTTCTCCC
>VMDO01023135.1:0-32213 GCA_007922755.1 Pedetes capensis
TGGTGCTTAAAGTTGTGTCATCCTCTGGCATTCTGGAAACACCTTTCAGAAATTGGTTCCAAACAACAAGAGAAAGAACAGGGGGCAAAATTCATCCCTGTGTCCTTAACCCTGCACAACTGACTGAGATGGCTAAAGCAGTTCTGCTGACCACGTCCCTATATTGTACCACTGCCACCAAATCCAGGGATCCAGGAGGCTCAATATACAGGAGAAAATGAACCATATATTTTGCACCCATCACTTTTCAAGGCAGGGCATCAAAATATAATAAATAAAACATAAAGCCCCATCACCCAGGCAAAATAGTCCACCGTTTAAAATGATAGCAATGTGATGGTTGTTCTTCTTGGCGATTTCCACCTTTCCTCCTTCCTGCACACCACAGTGGCCACTTGGCTGATTCACCACTGGATTCAGATGCCTAACTGACCCTAATACCAAGCTCGCCATAATGTACCCTCCGCATCCTGCTTTCAGAGACCCTTTGTACCCCCATCTGTCTGTACTGATGACCTGCCCGGCCATCCCAACACACGTGCAAGGGAAGCCTCCTCCCACAGATGCAGAAACCCAGCTGACCCCAAACCACCTGGCTCAGTCCAAAATACCAGAAGCCCTCTGTCCAGCTACCAGAGGAACGATCCCACTGTGCCTCCGTTCAACCTCCCCACTACAACTCCTGGTCGCATTTTGACACATACCTCTCCCTCTGTCCTGTCCATCACCTCAGTAGACCATGTTCCAAACCACGCCAAAATTTGTGCCTTGGCTTAAAATTTCTCTACATTGTGTCTGCTTATGCCCCCAACACCCTCATGGAGACAGCCTTTAGTACCTGGCCCAGATTTCAAAGACAAGTGTGCACCCCAAAAATGATCTGAAGTAACAAACAAGAAAGCTGGGGGAGGGGTGGCACAGTGTAGCCAGGAGAACTAAGGGTGAGAATGCTCCGAGACAAGCCTCTAAATCTCTCTACTCTGGTTCTCAGCATGCAAAGACTTAATGTCCTGAAGCTTCACACTTTTCAAATCAATACATCAGGGACTATTTGAATCAGAAAAAAGGGAAGACCCTTGCTTGGTCTCTGTGCTTGCTGAATGAATGACATTGCTCTCCTGCCTCTGCTTGCTGCTCAGGACTTGGTGTCCCAAACATTTTTCAGTCTGCTCAACCATGCTGAGTGCACCAGGCCACCCCTCGGAAGCCAAAGTCGCTTGGCCACAGTGGGAGGAAAAGTGGTGTGTGTGAGTGTGGAGAGCATGAGGTGGGGAGTCGTAATGATCTCAGCATCCTCTCCAAACCACATGACTTGGCATAAGGTACTACTGGACCCCAAGCAGTTATAACACTGATCTCTTGAAAGAGAAACTTCTGAAATTGCTGTTAACTAGGAGTGACAGGACTCATCTATTTTAAATATGTGTAAAATGGCCAGGAAAAAATTCTTAATTCCCAAGAAGTCTTTCTGGTGCCACTGAGTCAAATATATTATTCTTATATGTGGTACAGAAAAGTTGGTTAACAAAAAGGTCAAGGAAAAGTCTACAGTCAACACTAGTATTCCAGACCATTAATATCCTCACCAGAAGGGACTATCTTTAACTTTAAAATGACACTGAATGGTTCAAATTACTCAAGATTTGCTTTCCCTTTTTACTCTCAACAAATCTTTGGGGTTAAATATAAAAAACCTTTCGTCAACACATTTACCATAACATAATGGCTCAATACACAATGGAAAGACTGTTCAATTAGGTAAATGCCTAATTTGTTTTAAATAGCAGCCATTTTGATCCCTCTGTAAAATGTATACCCACAACTAGTGATGGCTGGAGAAGGGAAAATAAGCACTTTCAAACAATATTGAGGGAAAAGTAAATATGACTTTGGACCTAGTAATCGTCTGCCTGCAGATCTATGGCCGAAGGTGGAATGGGAAGTTGTATAAGGCGTTACCAGAAACACACTGGAAATGGATAATGTGAGTGTGCAGGATGGAGGGAAGGAGGAGTATGCAAAATAAAAAGGTTCAGTTGAAAACTATCTCAAACCTGGAGGGGTGTTGCACGCCTGTAATCACAGTGGCTAAGGAGGGGGAGGCAGGACGATTGCAAATTCCAGACCACAGGTAGTCTGTGTAACTTAGCCAGACCCTGTCTCAAAAAAAAGTAAAATAATGGGCTGAGGGTGGAGCTTAATGGTCCACCATTTGCAGAACACACAAGCGGGAGGCCCTGGGTGCAAAACCCAGTACCACCAAAAAAAAAAAAAAAAAGAAAGAAAGAAAGAAAGAAAACTGTCTGCAAGCATAAGAGGCTGTCTGAAATCCACAGGACATCGTGGAAGGGCTCTACCTTTGATGACATTCTGACCATCAACACTGATCTAGGTAATAACAGAAAGGCAGTGAATCAGGACTCCAGCCAGGGACCATAGGATTGTGGACAAAACCCTCTTTTAGCCGGCACTCTGCTCCCTCCCCTCCTCCACTGAAGCACGGAGGGGGAGGGGCTCCAGACACCCACCTATGGCAGGGCATGTGCAGTCTAGAATCCTTCCACGCCCCATCCTGCAAGCCAGAGAGAATGGAAGTGAGAAGTCCACCCACTGTGCTTGCTGCCTGAGTGCTCTGCAGCAGGCTTCAGGACCCGGCAAAAACCTGCTCGCCATTCTGCAGCAAGGGGTGCAGCCCAACCAGCACCCTTCCCCAGGGCGGAACTAGCAAAATCTGGATACACAGCAAAGGGGAGCTAAGCAGGAGGTGCACGCGGCCCCCCGCTACTGTCCTTAGAAAAGGCTGGCCCGCCCCACCCTCCAGCATCAGTGGGGAGTAGCACCTCTCAACTAGAGGATGCCTTTGGGGAACCTCACAATGGTGCTGACCCAGGCCCCCAGCCCCCGGCATCCTGGACACCCCTTCAGTCTGGATGCAAAATAGCAAGACAGACAACAAAAAATATGACCCACCCTGTGGACTCGCTTAGTTCAACTGTTACCTGACGCCTAAAACCAAGTTGGATGGCGATTTCCCTAAGCTACACCACGGCCACCAGAGAAGGATCAGAGAAGATGGAAAGAGACAAGAAACCAAAACCGAATCTTTCTACACCCATCAGAATTGTTTTGTATTTTAGAGATGGGACATTAAAAAAAATTACTTTAGGACCTACTAATTATGATCTCCCACTTAATTAAGATAGCTGCCCGAAATATGTCAGGTACCACAACCGTCCTCGTTCACGATTTTTATCCCTCCAGCTGGACACCTCAGTAGTCACTACACTGTCTCACCAGCTGGCCTCAGACCCACACCTGCCCCACTCCAACCCCAAGTCCACCACCCTGCACCTTCCCCACCCCGTCGCAGACCCTGTGGACCCAAATGCCCACACCAGCCAGCCAAACACCCACACCAGGGATGCCTGCTCCCACGCATATTTGAAACTCAGGGGACCCCCAACCAGTCCTCTCTGTCCACTACTCCCTCCAGGACCCCAGTCCCCTGTCTCCCCAAACTATCATACTGGACCTCAGCTCACTCATCCCGCTGCAATAGCCACTATTGAGCTCCGTGATACGCAGACCCACTGCCCCCTGACAATCCCGTCGCCGGGGAACACAGTCTCCCACACTGTCGCAAAATGCGCCCCTCCTCTGACTCTCTACCGCATCCCTCCCTCTGTCCCCACAAGCCCCTGACAACCACCATGAGTGCCTAAGATACAAAGACCACACGCACACCCACAGAGCGTCCAGAGGGGACCTCACAAAAAAGCTGGGGTGGGGTGGAGACGCTCCTTCCCCGGCGTCCCCAGGGTTCTGATCCCGTTCCAGCAACCAAGGCCCGCACCGCGCGAAAGGTCCACGTACAAACCAACACACAGGTCCCACACACTCAGGATGTGTGATGAATGAACTGAGCGACCTGGGCTCAGAGAATCGCCAAGCTCAGCTGACCACACCGGGGCCACGGCTCCCCAAACCACATCTCCGCCTCCTTTCTTCCTGCTCAGGCCCGGGTGCCACCATGCTTCTCCTGCCTCCAGCCTGCGCCCTGCCCAGACTTCACCCTTGCCACGCATGCGCAACTCTGCCCCAGTGCAGGAGCCCAGGTCCTCTCACAACTGAGGGACCAGGGACAGAGGCCCCTGCGTCCCAAGCTATCATAACACCTGGACATGCAGGAGAGACTCAGAAACCACTGATAACTTGGGCATTAAGGACACAGCTATTTTAAATATGTGCAAAATGGCCAGGATAAATTCGTGTTTCCCAACAAATCCTAGTATGGGCCATGGGACAAATAATCCGGCTTTAAAATTGCACTCAGTCCTTCCTACATGGGTACAAAAGAGCTGCTTGGGAAAAGCCAAAGGAACCAAATATACACTCAATACAAATAAGCCAGACATGGAAATCATGTCCAAAACAAAATACTTCTAACTCTAAAATAACACATTGTTCAAATTCCTCAAGATTCATTTTCCTTTTCTCTACTAAACAATTCTTTGGAATTGTCAAAGTCTTCCCCTTCCCCCACATCTTAATCACATGCTTCAGTAAAGAATAGAAAGTTCAGTCAATAAATTCCCTAATATGTTTTAAGAAAATAGCAATTTTGTGTCCTACCTAAGATCTGAAAATGAGAGTTCTTCTTGCCTATTAAACTTGAATACCTTTATATATTTACCCCTAACCCACAACAGCTGGAGCATGAGTAAAAGAACATTATCAAATAATAGTAATGACAATGTAAACATGATTCCTGGTTTTTTTTTTTTTAATACTGGTGAGTTGAACCCAGGGCCTGGTTCATAGACATCAAATGCTCTGCCTCTGAGCTGAATCCCCAGTGCCTTATTTATTTTTATTTATTTACTTTGTGAGAAAGTTTTCCTAAATTTCACTGGCTGACTCTAGCCACCAACCTGCTGTCCTCCTGCTTCAGTCTCACCTGTCACTGGCTGGGATTGTAGGCATTTGCCACAGGGCCAGTGTTAACATTTGATTTACAGAATGGAACAACAGCCTAGATTAAAGTGCCTAGAATGAGGTGATGGAGGAACTTCCTACTGTATCTACCCACAAAGAGATTTCCTAGATCTCTTAACTAGCAAACTACCTACGACTGTTGACTTTAATTATAGTCCTTAAACTGATCTGGTGAGATTCCCAGGGAGGCATTGGATTCTGTGGTCCCCATGGCAGCATTTCTTTCTTGGTTGTGCCAGAATTTTCAGCTGATCAGACTTATACCAGACCCAGGGATGAAAAAGCCCTTTCCTCTCCATGACCCCCAAATTTCCCCTGTCTTCTGATATTGCATCACTCTATAGTTAAAGTCAAGAGAGCTAAATAGTTTCCCAGTTAAGAGATCTAGGTAATCTACTTGTGACTAGATAGAGTAGGAATTTCCTCGACCTCCTCTATCTAGGCATTTTAACAGTGATCCATTTCCAATCTGTATATCTATGCCAGACACCTAGGGGGACCCCAGTGACCAATATAACTTCCAAAGCCCCACGTCATACATTTACCTGTTGTGGGGACCCCTAGGGCTGACCCTCTCTCCAGAAGACTGTGCTTGCTCTGCAGCATGGACTGTCCCTTTTCTTTACCTAATAAACTTCAAACTGCACCACTATTTTGCTGACTCATCCTAAAATTCTTTCTTCTACCTGAGCCAAGGACCCGACATCTCTCCTGAGTGGAGGTCCCCAGAAGGGTACAGTACCCATAAGGCCAATGATAAGACACAGGAGGAGGCATCTGCAAGAATGGAAAAGAGTCATTGAAAAGAAGCTTAAAATCATCAAAAGTGAGGGATTTGGCCTGAGGAAGCCCATCAGACCCTGGAGTGGCTGTGCCTTCGACAGCCTACAGACCATCACACTGCAGTCTAAGGAAGATCAGAGACACAGAGGTCAAGGCACCGGCCATCCCATGCAGGGAGAGGCTTCCTGCTATGATGCTCCAGCTTCCCATTGCATCACTGTGGCGAGGCCCTGCTGCCGAGGTGGCTGCGAGGAACCTGTGGACACAGGAAGGAGGTGTGCAGAGCAGCTGCTGTGCTAGCTGGGTGAAGGAGAATGCTGCCATCTCCCCAGGCTGAGGCTGCACAAGCCCGGAACACCTTCAGTTAGCGCCCTATCTCTTAATCCCAGTAAATGGGTCAGGTTGTAAATTCAGTAATTCCACTTAGCACACCCAGATGGCCTTCACAAAGACCAGGTACCCTCCAAGAACACTTTCAAATTCTTTATTTCCTTTACTCCTGTGAGCCTGCTTGTACTGCACATCCTACTCCTCACCCTCAGCTAAAAACAAAGTTATCCATGTACTAAAGTGGAGTCAGTTCATCATGGACCCTTTTCTCTACTGCAGTAGTTATTACTGAGTAATATCTGTCCTATGTTAATTAATATAAAGCCTTATCTTTAACATAATTAAGACAAACAGGAATTCATTTGGTGCCATTATTGTCAGTAGCAACAAGGACCAAGCAGGGGGTGAGTCCAGACTAATCTAACCAAGATAAGGAGAAAAACTAATAGTGAACATCCAGTTAAGCAAGGAATAAGCAAACAACAACACACACACACACAAATAATCCTTTGTAAAACTGTGCTCCCAATCATTACCATGTAACAGATTCCATCAGATTTCCCTTGCTGAGATAGGATGGCCTAGGCTCTGGAAGAAACTGGAGAATTAGCAAAGTTCTGATAAGGAGGAAGAACTCCCAGGTGGAGGTAATAGTTAAGATAAGCTATACTTTTTTGTGGGGTGAGAAATGGGGTTTGAGTTGGTACAGTGCTGCTCCACACATTCTGAGGACCAGGTTCGATCTGCAATACCACAAAAATGAGAGAAGACTGTGGCAGTCCATTTCCAAAGCAATCAGCTGTTTAAAACACTATGAGGGTCACTATGAGTTGTACATGATTTGAAGGCACCGAACAAGAACAACAACAACAACAAGAACACACACACATACACACACACACACACACACACACACACGTGATATTCTGAATTAAGTGGGAAACCTGTGGCCCCTTCTTTGACAAATTATTACCTTTTTTACCTTTACAAAACTAATGTGTTTACGAGGCATCAGAGGAGTTCACACTTGAAGCTGATCTGGAAAGAAAAGATATAAATCGTCCTGTACTCTACACCTATCAATAGGATGGACAAGACAAAAAACTCTGTTATGCCCTAGAATGGGGGGGATTTCCCACCCAACAACCCCCCAAATCCCTGACACTTCTTTCCTCTTGAAAATGGGAGATATGGAAGCTCTACCTCATTTTCGGCTGGGATTTAGCTCAGTTGGTAGAGCACTGCACTGCAGTCTCTGAGGCCCCGAGTTCAATTCCCAGTCCCGCAGAAATGGGAGAAAGACCTGGCCGTCCACTCCCAAGGCAATCCTGAAAGAGTCAGCCATTGAAAACCCTATGAGCGTCGCTATGAGTCGGATACCGACTGGACAGCACCTAACAACAACAACAACAACAAACCACATTTTCTTCTAGACTTTGCTTAAACACAGTCTCCTCCATACCACCTGTTTCCCAGTTTTTGGCAAAAATTAGCAGGTAGGAGAAACTCTGGGTTCTGGTTATATGACTAAAAAATAACATTTTTTCCATTACTTAGGGGCTGAACCCAGGGCCGTGCATAAACTTTGCAAGTGCTTTGCCACTAAGCTGTACCCCAGCCCCTTCTTAATATTTATCTTGAGACAAGTTCTCAGGAAAGTATGCGGGCTGCCTATGGCCTTGAACCGGCTATCTTCCTGTCGCTGTCAACAGAGTTGCTGGGATTACAAGCATGCATGACTATGTACAGTCACAAGTCAATAGTCTGTATTTTTGAGGAGGGTGGGGACAGGGTCTTGCTGTATAGCCCATGCTGGCCTAGAACTCACCATGTAGATCAGAGTGGCCTCAAATTTGCATCAATCCTACTGCCTCAGCATCCAGAGGGCTGGGATTAAAAGTGTGCACCACCATATGCAGCTTTAATACAATTTATTAAATTTATTAAACCTCAGCTGTAATAAGTCATATATGAATGTGAATACAGATGTCTGGACTTAAAACCGTATACAGTAGTCTCAAAATTTAAAATAAAACCTAGGCAAAAAGAAGAAAAACTTATATCAATCACATATCCTTTCTCCCTTAATTAAAATACAGGCCAGTTAATGCCACTTCCTTTCTTGAATACTTGGAATTGACCCACCATCACTGATAAAATACAATATGCATTTTTTGGCATAGTATTTAAAGTCACACACAGTACTAAGCTGTCTTTACAGCCTTATTTGCCAAATAAGGGAATGGCACTCTAATTTGACTAACCAGGTTAGTTATTAATGACTATTTCCATGAACAAAGAGAATATAGATAGTCCACGGTGACATAAAGTATCCACACTGATAACAATTATATACTTATTGGAGACATGTTCAGGATGCGCATGTATATGATGCCATCAAACACTTTCAAATCAACAATTATAATGAGATAGGTGACTGCTGCTTAAGTCACTGGGCAAAGTAGGAAAAGAAAACTTTATGTTCAGGAACTCAAACTCAAACCAAGTGCTGCATCAGTATCCTGAAAAGCTGTTGGTTTTTCTGGATTCCAAACAAATGAAGGTTTTTCAACTGATACTTTGTTGTTGTTCTTGTTAGATGTTGTGGAGTTGGGTTTGACTCATAGTGACTGTTACAGGGTTTTCAATGGCTGATTCTTTCAGGATTGCCTGGGAATGGATTGCCAAATCTTTCTCCCACATTTGCAGTGCTGGGAATTGAACACGGGACCTCAGAGACTGCAGAGTGGTGTTCTACCAGCTGAGCTAATTCCCAGCCCTCAATTGACACTAGCTGCCTAAAAACATACATGAAATTCCAACCGCCCAGTGATATCCCATCTGCTGTAATTCTACAGCATAGTGCATTGCTCATGTGATTGTGTTGAACCTGACGTAAGTAAATCTACTGCAGTGCCAGTCATATAAATAGATAATGTATACAGTTAAGGTCAGTGCGTAACATTTCATAATGTTAATAAACAGTAATGTTACTGATCATTATGTTACCTATACCACACTTTTTACTGTTACATTGTATTCCTCCTACTTATAAAAGTTTATTATAAAATGAGGTCATGTCACCTAAGCTTTATATATCTTATGCTTATGTTGTATATGGATTGCATTATTTTTTCTTGTGCTTTAATTTCATGTTTTGTTTACCATGGATATAGATGGACAAGTATGTGTACATATATATACACACATATATAAGTGTGAATACACACACAAACCAAACCTAGGCATATACCAAACTATAGTGTCTTGGTTTGTGTAAATACTCTGAATGATGTTTGCACATTGATCAAATATGTGAATGATGCGTTTCTTGGAATCATAATAAATGATGCATGACTGATGCATGATAACACATCATTCCAGGGGCCAAAATACTAAAATCATGCAGCATCAACAAAAAGGCATTACTTAAATCCAGCCTTGAGGACACTTCACACAGACTCAAGTTGAGGGCATTGTATAAATATGTGGCCTCGATGTTTAAAAAAATCATAAACACATGAAAAAGAAATGAAGGCTGTGAAACTATTGCAGATTAAAGACTGTTGAATAGAAGTTCCATATGATCGAGTTAGACCACTCCGTGGCATATATATGCCCAAAAGAAGTCAGCTGACTATAGAGATGCCCATGTGCCCATGATTGTCACTGCACTATTCACAGCAGCCAAGTAAGGGAAATACCCTAAGTGTCCTTCATTGGATGACTAGATAAAGTAAATATAATATCCACAGATAATGAAGTTTTGTTCAGCCATATAAAAGAAGTATGCCATTTTCAAAAACATTAATGTAACAAGAGATCATGTTAAGGGGAATAGGCGAGACTCACAAAGACAAGCATTACATGTTTTCTCTTGCATGAGGAATCTAGGGGGAAAAGGACTGGAAAGTAAAAGAGGAAACAGTAGGGATGTGGATAAGTAAATGAAGGAAGGGAATAAGAAAGGGAAATGATAAGCGTAAGCATTCATGGAAGTCTTACAATGAAACCCATTACATTGTATAATAATTACAAGGTAATAAAATAATGCCTGTAGCCATACCACTGTGGTGTCCGATCCCATCAGATCTTGGAAACTAAGCAGGGTCAGATCTGGTTAGTACTTGGATGGGAGACTCCCCGGGAACACCAGGTGCTGTAGGCTTGGGAGAAGGACTTGGCAACCCACTCCCAAAAAACAATCAGCCATTGAAAACCCTATGAATAGCAGAGTAGCACTAAAAATCGTGTTTCATCTGTGGTATGTAGGGTCGATATGAGTCAGACACCGAATCAAGGGCATCTGACAAGAACAACATATATTTACACACATATATAGTTAGTATTTATGTGTATATGCGTAGGTAATGACAGAACAGGATCATGCTATACATGTGAACAAACTGGGTTAATGTATTATACCTTAAACACTGAAAATATAACATTAAGTGAGAAAGACAGAAGAATATATAAAATTAAGCATAAGTGATATTATATGAGGAGCATTTTATTCCTTAAATATATAATCACAGTCAAGCATGGTGGCCCATGCCTGTAATTTCAGCAACTCAGGAGGCAGAGGCAGGAGGATGCTAGGCGGGAGACCAGAAACAGCTTGTGTAACTAAGCCAGAACCTGTCAATTTAAAAAAAATAAAAAAAAGGGCTTGGGAGTGCAGCTCAGTGGTAGACCACTTACAAAGTATGTGTGAAGTTAAGGAAAGAAAGATGATTAAAGTGACATGAGTAGACAGGTCAGTTTGGGGAACAGATGACAGAGGTTTTGGAAGAGGTAGGATGCATCTACGTCTGGATTGGTATATTTAGGACCTTTATTTATTTATTTGTGGTACTTTGAGGTTGAACCCAGGGTATAGCACTTACACGCTCTGCAAGTACTGTACCGCTGATCAGTATCCCAGTGCATTTATTAACTTTATTTTGAAACAGTGTCTCAATTCCACAGACTCCCTCTATTCTCGAACTTGCGATCCTCCTCCCTCTGCCTCCCAAGTCACTGGGATTACAGGCGTGAGCCACCATGTGCAGTTTGGGATATTAACTTTAAAGATTTGTAAAATAGTACCAAGTTTTCCATAATATTTCCCACATGTAGGTCACAAAATTTTTTTGTTGATTTTACAGAAGGGTCTCACTATGTAGCTTGGGCTGGGCTGGACCTCAGAAGTACACAGCCCAGGTTGAACTCACACACAGCTCTTTGTTCCTCAGTCTCCTCAGTGCTGTGATGATAGGCATGCTCTAATACTTCACACTATAATTAATCTCTAAAATCATGAAAAGTTATAAATATCTAGGCTCTATATAGTACAATTGAATCTTCTGGAATACAAGTCAGTGGAATACTTAAAAATGACCAGAATTGTGAATGCCTAATTTACTATTCTGCCTGCAGATTTAGCTCCATTGGTAAAGTGCCACTCTGCAGTCTCTGAGGTCCTAGGTGTGATTCTCTGCACCACAAAAAAGGAAGAGGGATGTGGCAAACCAGGAAGGCAATCCTGAAACAAAGCCCCATTGAAAACACTATGAGGGTCACTAGGAGTCAGATACAACTCCACAGGTCCTAACAACAAATTAATACTCTAGCTCTTCATCGTCTTCTTGTGTGTGCTCCTGAGGCACTCAGCTTACTCACTCTTGCAAGTGTGCTGCGTGTGTGTGTGTGTGTGTGTGTGTGTGTGTGTGTGTGAATCTGGGTAGGATGCGGCCCTTTATTTAAGTGAGACTGTCACTAAGGCCTGGGATGTCAAAATTTTATGGCTGTCCTTAGGTCTATGTCACGTCCAGAACCAATGAGAAGCCCCACCAGGCACCTCATAAAATGTCCCTGGCAAATCACTTAGACATTCTGTGTTGTGAGGAATGATAGAATATAATCTTTGCTCTGTTTTATAGAGTTATGGATAAAATCTAGTTTCTGCCCAAGCTAGGCAAATAATCTACCAATAAGCTACACCCTCATTTCAAGGGCACTCTTTAAATCCTTGCCTACTTGGAATGGTACCACAGCTGAGTAACTCTCAAGAACAAACCTTAAACTGTACGTGACAGAGAAAACAGCCAATAGTATTAGACATAGAAAGACACTGAGCTGAGCCTTGCATTTGGCACTAGTGATTTGGGAGAGAATAGAGGCCAGTTGCTTGCAGCCATAGCATTGTGGCATCCAATCCATTCAGATCCTGGAAGGTAAGTAGGGTCAGGCCTGGTTAGTCCTTGGATGGAGACAATCTGGGAACACCAGATACTGTAGGCTTGGGAGACAGACCTAGTAACCCACTTCCAAAAATCAATCCACAATTGAAAATCTCAAGAGTAGCAGAGAAGTACTGATGATATTGTTTTGCCTGTTGTATGTAGGGTTGCTATGACTCAGACACAGCCTCAAGGGCACCTAACAACAAGAAGAGACAAGTTATTCTAGAAGCATTAGATGATGAACATATGAATTACCATGGATTCTGATTCAATAGGGATAGAGTTACAACTCTCCCTCTCCCTCTCCCTCCCTCCCTTTCTCTCTCTCTCTCTCTCTCTCTCTCTCTCTCTCTCTCTCTCTCTCCCTGTAAAGTCCCTTTCTAACCACCCTGTACAGAGTCTGAGTATAAAATCCTCATTCACATACACAAACTGAGTTTCAGCTCTGCTTTCCCCTGTGATTTCATATATATCAGTGATCATGTCTACTCCATGTTAGGTAATACAATGATGTTTGTCAGCTATTAACCCCCCAAAAGTGGTCCTCAGACCATTACTGTCCCTTATTTGTTGTTGCTGGTTTCATAAAGTTGAGTCCAACTCATACTGACTATACATACAATGGAACAAAATACTTCCTGACATTGTGCCATGCCTCACACTATATCAGTGCTTCTCTGCTAACAGGGTTTACAAAGGCTGTTTCAGGAATAGCTTGCTAGGTCCTTCTCCCATTTTTGTGGTACTGGGATCAAATGCAGGGCCTCAGTGCATGCAGAACAATCAACTGAGCTAAACCCTAGCTTTGGCCCTTATTGGGTGCCATTGAGTGAGTATCTGACTCACTGTGGACCCTCATAGGGCTTTCAATGGCTGACTATTTTGAGATTGCCTTGAGAGTGGATGGCCAGGTTCTTCTCTAGTTTTTGCTGAGATGGGAATTGAACTACAGGCCTCAGAGACTACAGCGCAGCACTCTACCAAATGAGCTAAATCGCAGCCCTTGGCCCTTATTAGAAATGCAAATTCCCAAGCCCCATCACAGACCTTGTGATTCACAGTGCTAGGTAGGAGGTTGTGCTGATTGTTTTCACAAGAACCATGTGATGCTAATACACACTATGTGGGAGAATAGCTGCCTGTGCCAAAGGGATACAGCAGAGTCAAAAAGAAACTATAGAGAACAGCATATATCAAAATGGAGAAAGGAGTCAGTCCTGGAATTAAATTATAAATGAAATTTTAACTGGGCAATTTGAAGAACATATTTCTGATTAAGGAAAAAGACTGAAAAGCATCTGTAACAAACACTGGGTGTGACACATTGAGCACAGTGTGCATACATGTGGAAGGCAAAGAGGAAAAGGTTAGAGATATGTAATATTACTATTTACATAAGAGAAAGTACCTTCAGCATCTGTTGAGAGAGGCAGAAAATTCTGCTATAGAAATACTAGTGAAGACAGGTGCCATGGCACACGCCTGTGATCGCAGTGACTCGGGAGGCAGAGGCAGGAGGATTGCAAGTTCAAGAACAGAGGGAGTCAGCATAATTTAGTGAGATAATGTCTCCAAAAGTAAAAAAAAAAAAAAAAATGGGCTGAGTGTACATCTCAGTGGTACATCAGTTGCAAAGCATGCAAGCATGAAGTGCTGGATTCAAACAACACTACTGAAAAAAAATTAAAAGGAAATGCTGCTGAAACAGAGCACTCAAAGAATTCTAAATCCTATTTGCCCCTCTCATATGTTGAGGGTGAGGAACACAGAGTAAAATTACATTGTTTTTTTTAAAATACATGTATATAAATGATGAACTCAGGAAACATAGCTTTTACTCCTTAAAAAGGAGAGAGAGAGGCCGAGGAGAAGATTTCAGAAAACCTCGAATTCCTAGGCTAGGTGTGTAGCACATTTCTGTAGCACTTGACTATCATGCACAACCCTCTAGGTTAAATATCCAGAAACACTCAAAGTACAATACAAAAACTTAAATTTCCTGAAACTGTCATAGATTACTTCCTTAAAGAAACTTCCATCCCTAACTAGAGTCTTTCACCAGGATAAACCATGCAGTTGTTAATCTTCTGTTTTCTTTTTTTTTTTTTTTTCAGTACTGGGGAGTTGAACCCTGGGCCTAACTCAGGCTTTTTGCAAGCACTCAACCACTGAACCATAACTCAGCCCATTTTGTACATTGTATTTTGAGACAGGGTCTCCCTAAGCTAGGCAGACTGACTCTGGCCCCAACTTGCAATTGTCCTCCCTCCATTTCCTGAGTCACTGGGATTAATGGTGCAGGCTACCACGACCGGAGTGAAATTTTATTTTTAAATAAAATTCTGTTAAGTAAGATTCTCCCACCCTGGATATCTGCCTGGGTTTCTCATATTCTACCATCTTCCAGATGATAGCCAATCACCCAGACCCTTATTCAGCCAGATTTCCTCTTCCTACTTCATACCCTGCATACTGATCCTTTGTATCAGCTCCCTCTATAAATTTCCACTACACTGTGCTGTTGTCTGAATTGAGCTCAATATGTACCCATAAAGACAGTTTTCTTAGACTTTCCTTATCCTAAAGGTCAAATTTACCATGTTTTTACAAGAATCTATGAATAAATCTTAAAGAGCACAGACACGCAGAGGAAATGCCTACACCTACATGTTGATATGAAAATAAATCCATTATACTTTTATATGAATTTTATGGCACTGAGGCAACCATGATCTAAAAAGCCCCATTGCTGTCCCCTGTGTTTAGATATATTTTGGGAGAAAAAAAAACGTGGTAAATTTAAAAGCAAATGCTCATACACGAACACAGTATTTGAGAGGAATCGCATATAAATAAAAAAGAATCAACTCAGCCATCAAATCCACCAAGTATTCTTTAGAATCCGCCAAATTTATGACCAGCAATACTATTTTTTTTAAAAAAGACACACATCCAAAGTAGCTTACACGATGATTTCTATAACTAGAGAATGAACGCAAAAACGATTTTGAGTCGTTTCTATCAAAAGCAAAGTATTACAGCGCATTTGTAAAGTGTGATTAAAGAAAAACGAGACAACGTGTATGTTTTATAATCTGTGTTATACAGGGTACATTAAGTGTTTAGATGCAAGTGCGTGTTTTTGAAAACTAAATGTTAAATATAAAAATTAAAGAACACAAGCTGAGCGCGGGGTCTCAGCCTGTAATCCCAGCGGCTCGGGAGGCGGAGGCAAGAGGATCGCAAATTGGAAACGAGAGGTAGTGTGCGAAATTTAGAGAACCTCTGTCTCAAAAAGTGTAAATAAATAAATGAATGAATGAATGGTGTGGTGGTGCAGCTCAATGGTCCAGCACTTGTAAAGCGTGTTCATCCTAGTACAGCAAAAAGAAAAAAAAAATGAAAGAACACAAAAACTATTCAGTCTCATTCTGAGATCACAGGAAGTAACGTCAGAGCGGAAAAGGACAAACTGCTCTGCTCCACCCAGCTCCTCAGTGAAGACCAGACTAAGTTTGGTCACAGCGGACCGCCGTCCTTCCCTCCTGACAACTCACCTTCCGGGAGCGGACGCGGCTTAAGTGCTGGGTGATGACGTATTTCCTGTTGGCGGCTCCGGAGTGGAAACCCAAAGTTACCTGCTGGTTTCCGCTGCAGTGCTGCTTGGCGGGTTCTAAATAAATTAGAATACGTTCTGCAGCATTTCAGGTTTTCACAACAGTCTATGCTGCTAGCCTGCAGCAGTCCCACCCTAAAGACCTATCCGTCAGATCAAGGACGCTAAGGAGGGTCGGGCGTGTTTATTCCTCAGATGGGAGAACACCTGGAAACACCGGGAGCTGCAGGCTTGGGAGAAGGACCTGGGAACCCACTCCCCTAAAATCATTCAGCCATCGAAAACCCTATGAATAGCAGAGAAGCAGTGACACAGTGCCGGGCATGGCACAGTGTCAGGGAGTGTTTCGTCTTTGCTCCTTCGGGTCGCTATGAACAAGACCAACTTGATGGCACTTAACAACATCAAAACTATGCTAGCCAGGAAGCGCACTTCCAGATTCTGTTTTTTTTTTTTTTCTCCACTATCTCAGGATAGTTCCGGGAGAAGACACTTAAATCCTTAGCACAATGTCACAGCATCTACCATAAAGCAAATGCAAAACAAGAAATCAGGTCCCAAACCTCAGTTATGACATAACTGCCTCCCTCCAAGCCTAAGGTCATTTACCAAGCTCCAATCTGCTAACAACCCTTGGAATTTACCTCATCTGTCTGTCTGAATCTCTTGAAACAGGATGACACAAAGGATCTGACCCTAGTTTTTCTCAACCATTAAGACCAGCACGTATACCTTAGGTGTCTATGTCCCAGTTGGTCCCACTCTATTACCTGGAGAAGAAAAGTGAGGCTCTACGTAGAGGAAAGGCTCTGCTTAAATGCACAGCAACAGGAGTCTGGGGCTGCTCAATAGGAACACTCCCAGGAGGAACTCCTCAAGACCTTGTGCTTTTCAGGCAATAAATGCATGCACCTGCATCCCCACGAATTCTCCGTGCATCTGGTAGACTCTGCTCACATGAACGATGTCAATCTTTATAAACGTGTTTAGAGACTTCACAAGGCTGAACATGTAGGTTCAATTCCATGGATTCTGGGTCAGTTGTGCTTCTGTATGTAGGTGAGCCTGTCAATAGTGCCTTGGAGGTCAAGAATTTTGTGGCGGTCTTTAAGTCTATGCCAATTACAGAGCTCAGGAGAACCACCACCACCAGGCAAAACCATGGAATGTTCCTGCAAATCATTTGAATTTACTGAGGTGGGAAGGCAGACACTGTCTCTAGACCACAATAGGTGTTCAGGTTTGCAGAGCTGTGTATCAAGCCTAGGGTCTGCCTAGGCGATGCAAATGCTCTGCCACGAGGCTACACTTTCATCCCACAGTTTAAATCATTGCCTACTTGGAATGGTACACAGCTGTGTAATTTTCGAGAACATAACTTAAATGCAGCTGACTTAGAACACAGCCACAAAACATTACCAATCTAAATGCTCTCTCAGCTGAGCTTTGCTTCTGATACTTAATACTTGCAAGGGAATTGAGACCAATGATTCTCTAACTACCATATGAGGAACACATGAATTACCATGGATTCTTATTCAGTAGGCATAGGGTGAGGTTATGAATCTTTTCTACCCGCCCTTGAGGGTGCTTGAGCTGTAAAATTATAATTCACATAATCAAGCTGGGATTCAGCTATGCTCTTATATCACATTGGATTCATGTCACTGATTATCTCTGCCCTAGGTTGGGAATGCAATCCCACCATTCAACTATTAACTCTCAGTGTAGTCCTCAGATGCACACTGACCCTTATTACAAAAGCAACTTCACAGGCCTCTCACAGACTTTATGAGTTATAACCGTAGTTATGAGGTATTCCTGAGTTTTTTCACAAGTCCCATGTGATGCTAATACACGTTTATGTGGGAGAATAATAGACCTTGCCAAAGAGGTACAGCAGAGGCAAGGAGAAACAATGGGGAAACAAAAATATCCAAAGTGGGGAAAAGAGTCATTTCTGGAATGAAATTATAAATGAAATTGTAGCTGCTTCAGCATTATGTAAAAATGTTTCTGATTAGGATAAAACTGAAAGCTATGTATAACAAATAGTGGACATGGTACACTAAAGAACGTGTGCTTGTAAATGGAGGTAAAGAAGACCCTAGAGATATGTAATATTTCTATTGTAAGATGGACCTTCAGTGTCTATGGCCAGGTGCAGAACATCCTGCAGTGGAAAAGCTGGCAAGACAGAATATTCAGAGAAATCTGCCTCCTCACTGCCACTCTGATAGGTTGAGGTTGAGAGGCATAGAGAAAAATGACATCAGGTTATTCAAAGCACAAGTGTATGAGACTAGAAATCATGCACAATAGCTTCATGTTTGCTGGAATGGAGATAAACAGAGGGAGAAGAAAGACCATTTCATAAAACCTTAAATTCCAGGGCAAGGCATGTAGCACAGTGCTATAGTACTTGCCTAACATTCACAAATTCCAAGACCCATGAAAACAACACAAGAATTTAAATTTCCTGAAACTACCAAGAATGTTTGCTTAATCAAACTTTAGTTAGGATCCACAATTTTATTCCAGGATAGGCCATGCAGTTTTTTAAAATAAAGTTCAGTTTAGTAAGAGTCTCCCACCCTGGATATCTATCTGCTTAAGTTTCTCATATTACAACATCCCCAGATGATATTCAACCACCCTGACCCTTACTTAGCCAAAATTGCTCTTGCTACTTAATAATTTTTCACCACTCAGACTTGCATCTGCTCCCTCTCTATAAATGTCTACACAATCATGCTACATTCTGAATTGAGCCAATCTCTGATGCCAAAGGAAGACAGTTTGATTGCCCCATCTCCCTATCCTGGTGCTTAGATTGATCATTTTTTAACAGATATCCCTGAATGATTTTTAAATAACACAGATAAATTTAGAAGAAACCAAAACAGGTATCTATATACTGGTGTGAATAATTCATACTACTTTAAGATGAATTGTGTGGCACTGTGGAAATATACTCTAAAAAGCCCCATCTCTGGCTCTTGTTATTAGATATATTTTCACAGAGAAATGATAGATTGATAGAATTAAAAGCAAACAATATGTGTGAATATACACTCACACACACATGGTATTTAAGAGGAATCTCATATAACTAAAAAGAATCCACTCTACACCTAAAACTTGTGAAAATTTCTTGAAGCTCTTTGACAAACATGTCAACAACAACAATAAAATTAAAAAAAAATCCCACCATGGTGGTGAGTGCTTGTAATCCCAGGCCTGGGGACGTTGTGGCAGAAGGATCAATGTGAGTTCAAGATGAGAATAGTCTATATATCAAGTTCCAGGACAGCCTGAGCTTCACAGCAAGATGTTTTCTCAAAAAAAAAAAACAAGAAAAGAAAATTAAAAAGTAAGGCACAAAGTTTGTCAGTTTACTACACTGTCGGGGCTTGTGTGTTCTAATAAAGCTGAAAGCTATGGCCCTGGTATATCAGATACCAGCAGGGTCACCCACAGTGGATAGGTTTCACCTGAGCTTCCAGACTAACATAGACTGGTGAATCACTCCTCAAACAATCAACCATTTAAAACCCTATGAAGAGCAAAGAAACATTGTCCGATGTAGTGTAGGAAAATGAACCCCCTAGGTTGTAAGTCACTCAAAAGTATACTGGGGAAGAGTTGCTTCCTCAACGTAGAGTCTACCTTGATGACAGAAATGGAGTAATGCCCCAGGGACCTCCATTTGCTGATATGGCATGACTCAACATGAGGAGAAACAACCATAAACATCCTTTACTAACTGGATCATGCAATGTATGTAATATGAATCTAGGAAAATGAAAAGATAAATGGAGCACATAAATGTCATTCTAAGCGTCAGTGAGCTAAAATGGACCAGTATGTGAGATTTTGAATCAGATAATCACATGGTCTACTATGCTGGGAATGACAAACTAAAGAGAAATGAGGTTGCATTAATCATCAAAGAGACATCTCAAGATCTGTCCTGAAATACAATGATGTCAGTGACAGAATAATGTTAATATGCCTACAAGGAAGGCCAGATAATATGACTATCATTCAAATTTATGAATCCACCACTAAAGACACAAATGAAGAAAAGGAATATTTCTACCAGCTTCTCCAATCTGAGATAGAGGAAACATCCTATCAAGGAAGAATGATAATTACTGGTGACTGGAACACAAAGGTTGGAAACAAAGAAGAAGGCTCAGTAGTTGGAAAATATGGCCTTGGTGTTATCAGTGATGCTGGAGGTCACATGATAGAATTTTGTCATACCAATATCCTTTTCCTTGCAAATACATTTATTCACCAACATAAGTGGTGACAATACACATGGACTTCACCAAAGGGAACATACAGAAACCAAATTGACGACAATTGTGGACAGAGATGATGGAAAAGCTCCACAAAAGAAATATCAGAGCAAGACTACATGTTGATTGTGGGTCAGACCATCAACTTCTCATATGCAAGGTCAAACTGAAACTGGAGGAAATTAGAACAAGTGTATGAGAGCCTAGATATGACCTTGAGGATATCCCACCTGAGTTCAGAGACCACCTCAAGAACAGGTTTAATGCATTCAACACAAATGATCGAAGACCAGATAAATGGTGGCATGACAAAGTATCCTTCATGAAGAAAGCAAAACGTTATTTAAAAGACATTTTAAAAAATAGAAGACCAAACTACCTGTCAAAAGAAACTCTGGAACATTCCCTTGAACAACAAACAGCCAAGTAAAAGGAAGGTATGATGTTAAGGAAGTAAACAGAAGATTTCAAAAGGCAGCTCAAAAAGACAAAAATATAATGACATGTGAAAAGCTAGAGACAGAAAACCAAAAAGGATGAGCATGCTCAGTGTTTTTTAAGCTTAACAAATTGAAGAAAAAATTTGAGCAGAGTGGCAACAAGGAAGGATTCTATAGGGAAAATATTAATTGACCCAAGAAACATCAAAAGGAGACAGAAGGAATACAGAGTCACTATACCAGAATGAATTGTTGGATGACCAACTATTTCAACAAATTCCATATGATGAGGAACCAACAGTACTGAAGGAAGAAATGGAAGCTGCTTTCAAGGAATTGGCGAAACAGGAATAGATGGAATACCAATAGGAATGTTTCAACAAACAGATGTAGCCCTGAAGGTGCTAACATATGTATGCCAACAGATTTGGAAAACAGCTACCTGGCCAACTGGCTGGAAAAGATCCACATTTGTGCCAATTCCCAAAAAAAGAGATCAAACTGAATGTGGAAACTATCAAACAATATCACTAATATCACACAAAAGCAAAATTTTATTCTTTAGTAAAATTCAAACACAACTGCAGCAGTATATAGATAGGAAACTTCTGTAAAATCAAGTCAGATTCAGAAAAGGGTGGGGAACCAGAGATATTATTGCTGATGTGAGCTGGATATTAGCTAAAAGCAGAGAATGTCAGAAAGGTGTCTATGCATGTTTTCTTGGCTATGCAAAAGCATTTGACTGTGTGGATCATAACAAATTTTGAATAACACTTCAAAAAGGGGGAGTATCAGAGCACCTAACTGTACTCATGAGGAATGTGTATATGAACCAGGAGGCATTTGGTCAAATAGGCCAGGAAAATATCGCCTGGTTCAAAGTTAAGAAAAGTGCGCATCAGGGCTGTATAGTTTCACCATATCTCTTCAATTTATATGCTGAGCAAATAATCTGAGAAGCTGCACCTTATGAAGAAGAATGTGGCATCAGCATTGAAGGAAAACTCATTAACAATCCGCATGATGCAGATCATACAACTCTGCTGAAAGGGAAGAAGGTTAAAACATTTACTGATGAAGATCAAAAAACACAGACTTCAGTATGGATTGCGATTAAACATCAACAAAACAAAAGTCATTACAACTGGGTCAGTATGCAACCTCACAAAGAATGGAGAAAAGAATGAGGTTGTCCATGATTTTGCTTTACTAGGCTCTACAATCAACACCCACGGAAGCAGAAGTAAAGAAATCAAAAGACACATTGCTTTGGGAAAAGCTGTGGCAAAAGATCTCTTTAGAGTACTGAAAAGCAAAGATGTCACATTGAAGATGAAGGTGTGTCTGACTCACGCATGGTATTTTGAGTTGCATTACATGATTGTGAAAGCTGGACAATGAACAAGAGAGGCAGGAGAAGAATTGATGCTTTTCAATTCTGGTGCTGGAGACAATCTTTGGATATACCATGGACTGCCAAAAGAACCAACAGATCTTTCCTAGAAAGGCAACCAGACTGTTCTGTGGAAGCAAGGATGGCTAGACTGCATCTTCCCTATTTTGGACATATAGTTAGGAGGGACCAATTCCTGGAGAAAGATATCACATTTGGGAGTGTGGCATGTCAATGAAAAAAGAAAATCACTCCACCAGATGGATTAACACAGTATCCCCAACAATGGGCTTAAACATAAATAAGATCAGGTGCCAGGCATAGAATCTGGGAGCTTTTCATTCCATTGTACATAGTGTTGCTATGAGTTGGACTCAACTGGAAAGCACCTAACAACATCAAGCAGCAATGTAAGAAAAAAAAACATAGTAACTCCACTTTCAATGTTGAATGCAAGTTGTCATTAGCAACCAATGTGTCGGTGTGTATACTAATGAGAGGTAAATGTAGTGAGTGTCAAACTGAATACACATATTCTAGAAGATTTACTTTAGTAAACCAGGTTGAATGTGATGCTTAATAGCCTCCTGCCTAAGGGTTATACCTATTGCTTTTTGTCGCTCTCTCACAGGTACCTTATTATGGCAAATACCTCTGTGGCTCTTGTCTGCCCTACATCCAGCTTATTCCTATCATGATAGTCACCTCCTAGGAGAGCCACAAACAAAAGAGATGTTCCAGTGTACAAGATGCCGAATGAGATAGTAGGGAGGCCATAAAATACAACACAGAAAAAAACAGAAGCAGTGTATTACTTCCAGGTCCCAGATAGAGGAGTCAGCACAGTTCACAGGGCTAAGAGAAAGTAGGGAGCCAACTAGGACATGTGGACTCATTCAGAGAGTAGGCAAAGGGAGAGCGGAGGAGGGTGCAGGGGTGAGGGAGAGGAAAGGAGAAGGAGAGACAGAGAAGGAGGTGGAGAAAGGTGCTGGGGATTCCTAAAAAGGATCCCCTGACCAGGGTCTCTCTTGCCAGCCTGGGGGACAGGATTCTGTCCTAGAGGGCCAGTCAAACTTGACTGATGCCTGGCCTACATTCTAATCACTCACTCCTCCCCCTCCCATTTAGGGATCAAAGATGGCCCCTGACCAGCTAAACTGTCATACCTGTCAGGGAATGAGCCCTGACTGGCTGTCCCCAGGACACACTGCCTTACAGGAGCCTATATAAACAGGCTCATGGACTCTGTCTTAACCCTTCACTGTTCTCCACTTGCTGTCTGGACCCCATCACCTTGATCCAGTGCTCCCCAATCCTGTGGCAGACTCCAATCAAGCCAGTGAGTCAAGCCCAGGGTCCCCAAAGTGCCAAAGACTACTAGCAAGGAATGAAGCACCCTCCAATTCCTCCCAACCTTGGGAAGGTGGAGGATAAGAAGATGAGCTGTGAGAGGCAAGACCAGTGGACCTCTGGTGTCTTCCAGACACCATCAGAGCTGTAGCCTTGCTAGTTGTAAAACCAAAAAGGCAGGAGCATTCTATGCTGCTGGCCTTGAGCTGCCACTTGCAAAGGGCTGCTGGCTGCTTGTCGCTCCCAGTGGGAACAACCCCATAAACTTACTGTTTCCTGTTTGTTTTTCATAGGTCTCTGAGGTCCTTTTTTGGCGCCTCTAGCCATTCCATCATCCCAGTCCTGAGGGTTCCCAAGACCCATCTCTTGTCAAGGCAAGGCTCTGTACTAAGCTGGGTCAGAGCTGAATACCAACAGAAAGGGGGAGGGAGGGAGGAGAAGAAAGAGGGAAAGAGGAAGCGAGAGAGGGAGGGAGAAATGGTGGAATGGAATGTGATAAGGGCTTGAAGGGAGAATTTTATTTTTCAATAGATCCAGTTATCTGAATCCTAGTAGGAACATGCATATTAAGTTAGATGCCTTTCGCAAGAGCTTAGCATAGTATCTACCTTCTCTCTGTTTCTCCAAGTCTCCCCTCTCTCTCTGTTCTCTATGTGTGTTGGGGGTCTTGTATGGTAGAGAATATACTCAGGGCTTCCTATATACAAAGACTGTGCTCTCTTATTGAGCTACATTTCTAGCTCCTTGTTATTATATAGTCCAAGAAGCATAATATTGCTGGGTGCCATTGTGCCCACAGGTAATCCCAGAGATTCCGGTGGCTGAGGCAGTAGTATCATGAGATCAAGGCCAGAGGCACCCTGCGTAACACTGGAAAACTCTGCCTCAAAATAAAAGTACAAAAGGGGTTTGGGCTGCAGATCACTGGAAGAATGCTTGACTAATACATATTAGGCCCAGAATTCAAACTCTAGTACTGAAAAAGAATAAAAAGGAAAACACCATGTAATGTATGTTTTGGTTATTAAAGGTGTTGTGTATAACTCTGAAAGGAGTGAAGTATTGTCTTGGTTAGTCTTGTATTTTGGCTTTAGTATAGGTAGAGGCTTGTGTAATTTTGATTTATGCTGTGCATATCTGTCTACAGGAAATTTACAGGGTATTTTTTGCCCATTATTTTTCAGATTGAACAGCACACTTTTAGGTCATAGACTTGTAGTTTATAATGAACAGAGAGATGATCTCATTTTTTGACTAGTTCATTTATTGCTGAGATCACTGCCTGAAAAGCTGGGAATGTAGTTCAGTGAAAGAACGTTTTCTTAATATGTTGAAAGTTCTGAGTTCAACTCCAACCTTGGAAAAAAACAGGATGTTTAGCCAAATGGTTTGGCTTTTGGACTTCCACCCTTTACTAGAGACAATTTTCCTAACAGATGGTCAACAATAACATTTCAGTAAGTGCCATCATAGATCATCATTTACAGTGCTATCTGCATACTTTATCATGTCTCATTATCATCCACTCAATGAATGCCGTGTATCTTTTAGGTAGTCAAAGGTTCTGGTGAAGGGGTGAACTCGACCACCTTGGAATCATTCAAGGGTGTGAAGAAAGGGAAAGCTACCACCTCCTGCCACCGGAATATACCTGATGGTCCAGTTATGGGTCTGTATTACTTTATGGAGGTCTAAGTTGCCATTTGAAGTTTGGGCTTACCTTTTCTATGACCTTATACATAATGGGCCACTGGGTGTGAATAGTCACAGGCTTAGGGAAGGTCAGACCCTCCACTTGTGGGAGATGTCAGTCTGTAGCCAGTCACTAGTCATTTTATGGTTTATAACAGGAGGATGAAATGGATATTTTTCATCTGAATCCTTTGGGAAATTTGTACACCTTTTCATGGTGCAGAGACACCCATAAAGCAGGGCAAGAGGTTCCCAAGAATTGACAGTGAAGGGTCTGTGTGTTTGTGTATTCATTTTTTTGTTCTTGTTGTTTTGAAGGCATTGTCAGTGCCTGCTCTTTTTAATGTAAAATTTGGAAATGAGGAATATTTTGCCAGCAGATCACAAAACATGTTAAAGTATATTGTCCTTATAGATTCTTAAAGGGTGTTTCTGAAAAATATCCCTGGAAGAGGATGTTATTGATGGCATGTATCTGTGTTCCTGGAGGAGGTGTCTGTCATTAAGCCCTTGCACTAAAGACGGTGAGTGATGACAAAGCTCTAGAGCCACCTCACAGGCAGACTTCAAACTTTGCCTTTTGTGTCTAGGAGGACAATTCAGTGGTGGAGCATATGCTTACCATGTGTTATGATCTGTGTGTGCACTCCACACCAATGAACCCCTAAAACTACCACCACTGCCAAACAACAGTGTATGTTGTTTCTCTCTTACTGTGGAGGCAAAATACAGCTGAGAGGCTGTGGATCTAGGAACTGGACACAGCTTAGCCACATGTTAGTCTTGATTGTGGGAGTAGTATTAGAAATTTTCATAATATTTGATGTTAGATTTCGGGTCCTTGATGGATGGGAGCACAGAATGCCATGGGATTCTTGCATAAGGTGCCCTAAATGATTTTCTTTATTGTTTGTTTGTTTGTTTTTGGCAGTACTGGGTGTTGAACCCAGAGCATCGTGATTCTATACTTTTCAGGTGCTGTACCACTGAGCTACACCCCTAGCCCTTTTATTGTGTGTGGAGACAGGGTCTTGCTAAATTACACAGACTTCCTCTGGTCTCAAACTTGTGATCCTCCTGCCTCTGCATCCTGAGCTGCTGGGATTATAAGTGTGCAGGACCACACCCTGCTAGGTGCCCTATATTGTTACTGGATTTGAGGACAGGAGAGATTGGGTGACAATACTTAATGGCAACACTCATTAACTAGAGCGTACGTGTATAATATATTTTGATCATCTAAGGCTTAGCACAGCTGGGCATGCTGGTGCACACCTGTAATCCCAATGGCTTGGGAGGTGTAGCCAGGAGGATCGCAAGTTCAAGACCAGAGAAAGTCTGCGTAACTTAGCGAGATCCTTGTCTCAAAAAGTAAAAAAAAAAAAAAAAAAAAAAGCAGGGCTGGGGGCGCAGCTCAGTGGTCCAGCACTTGCAACGCATGCTAGCACCAGGCCCTGGGTTCAACCCCTAGTACTCCAAAAAATTAAATAAAAAAATAAAAACTTAGGAAAAGTCAGATCATGAAAATGTCTCTCCTATGCTTAGGAATATAATCAATGTTGCAAAGAAGATATATCCCAGGTTCAAGTGACAAATCCAGAAGAATCCTATATCTATCTTATCTTTCTCATTCAGCTTTCTATTCATGTGGATGGTGACCATTAAAATCATAGTAACATTAGTCAATGAAATACGTGCATCATGATCTTAGGGTTTTTTCCTGTGCCTCTTACTAAACTGGATAACTATACTTCTGGATTCTTAGACATTGCAATGAGTTTTGTTTTCCCCTCAGGAATATACAAAATGATGAAGAAGCTCATGTACTAATAATTTTGGATGTTAAATAAAACTCACCTAGACATGTAGGCTCTAGAAAGGTTGAAATAAGCAAACAAGAAGTCCTGATCTGAAATAAAGGAATTTAGACCACTGAGCTATAATTGTCAACCATCTAGACTATGGAGACCTGCTGTTGGGTTCTTACATTATGCAGTGATGGATTAATTTGGTGCATTTGCAATGGCAAATTTCTTAGAGTTTTCATGGCCAGGACCACCTGTATAAAATCTGTTAGTCAACAGGTTGAGGGAAATCATACCACCCATGTTATCAGAGAGCAATACATGGGGTCTGGGTGCTCAGTACTGCATTCTCTGTGCCTGAGACATCATGTTGATACTGTTTTGGGTCTACATCTGTCCACTCTGAACCATGAGCACTGCACTGACTGACACGGAGTTGTCACTTTTGCGGGCACTTCTTTTCTAGATTTTCATGTGCTCAGTCATAGCATGCTAATGGGCCCCGTGACATTTTTATGATCTACAGGTTTTATTTCTATCCTTTTCTATTTCCTTTTCTTCTCTTTTCTCTTGAGACAGAGACTCACTCTATGGTTCAGGCTAGGCCCAGGACTCACTATGTAGCCCAGGCTGACCTCAAACTCAAAGCAATCCTTCTGCCTCATCCTCCTAGGATTACAGGCATTGCACCAGCACATGCGGCTCAAATGAATAGACTCTTTTTAAATACTGTGGATGGAACCAAGGATTTTGTATGTGCTATTAAAGTGCTCCACGCCTGAGCTAAATTCCCAGCCTTGGTATCAAGCTTAGTGTGGGATTATATTCACAGGATATATGAAAATAAGTTAAAAAGTATTCATTGAAATGATGAAAATAAAAAGGGGATTTAAGAAGTCATTCAGCCGTTATAGAAACTCTAGTTAAAACAAAATTAATGAAATAACCTTGAACTGCCAAGATGTACAATTTTGAAAGACTGTGACATTTTAAAGAATGAACTTTAAGCCTCTTGCTTGTTCTTAAATGCCATTGCGTCCGTGTCTGACTTATAGAGACCCTACGTACAACAGGTGAACACAACTGTTAGTGCTTCTCTACAGTTCATAGGATTTTCAATGGGTGATTTTTCATGGGAGTGGGTTGCGGGGTCCTGCTCCCAATCCCACAGCACCTGGTGGTCCCAGGGGGTCTCCCACCCAAGGACTAGCCAGGCCCAACTCAACTTAGCTTCCCAGATCAGACGGAATTTGATGCCACAGTGGTACAGCTACAGGCAAAGTATTATCTTAGAGAAGTAAAAGTATTTCTTGAATTACAAACCTCTACAGTAATTACAGCTAAATATCTGTCATCCTAATCTTGGAAGGGTGGCTGGTATTTAGCTCATTTGGTAGAGTGCTGTTCTGTAGTCTCCAATGTCCTGGGTTCAATTCCCAGCACTGCAGAAATGGGAGAAGGACATGGCAATCAATCCACTCCAGAGGCAATCCAGAAAAAATCAGCTACTGAAAATCATGTGAGGGTCACTATGAGTTGGGCACGAATTGACAGTGCCTAACAACAACAATCATGGAAGGGAAAACTGTGCATCAGGTCAGCTGTGCCTCATATTCAAGGTCCCTGGGACACAGGAGATAGTTTTCTCATGAAGGTATGAATATGATATGGAGAATATACCCCACGGTGTATAGAATCAAACCAAGGGTCTTGGCTTGGTAGATGCCTGGACAGTGCCAAGTGCAATCCTAGGCTTGGTGGGCTTTGTAAACACAGTTCCTAGACAGGGGCCTGGGGCTTCCTAGAAGAGAGCTGTGGGTGTGAACAGAGAGTCCTGTGAGGTGATGGTCATCTTCCCTGTTGGGAGAGTTTTGTTTATCCACACCTTCTCAGAGCCCATTTCTATCCTTTAGGTCACTGAATGGAGGTTAGAGATTCTTGGTAGGCTGTGTACCCTTTTGTTGTTCTGCCAGGAATTTCTGCATCATTGCACAACACAGTCTGAATCATTTACTTGCTTTCACTGCCAAAAATGTGGCATGTGAAGGTTCATTTTCAAGTCTGTGGAAGGAAGCATGGACCTAGGCGACCAAATTTTACATCGTTTCTTGTTCCCTGCTCACTTGTGACCATGTCATATTCACTGTACATTATTTGCTCAAAAATATTGATAATGAATTCCACCACGTGCATGTCAACAAAATGCTGAGAGGAAACAATTTATGATGAAGTCTGTGTAATCAAAATATGTTATTATCATAGGGCTTTCTCACGGTGTGAAGGTATAGTTATGTTTTGAGAACTTCAAGAAGTGAACACAGAGAAGGAAACACTCAGCTGATGGCAGAGACATGATATATGTCTCCTGGCACTGACATTTCCCAATCTTGGCTTTGAAATCCACAAGTCACAAAACCCTCACTGCAATTCTGCAGGTAGACTGCTAGAGGATGTCTGAATTTGAGTGCTTTAGGGCTACAGGAAACACAGGCTTCTCTCTCTTTTTTTTTTTTTTTTTTACCGTACTGCAGGTTGAACCCAGGGCCTCGAGCCTGCATGCTCTGCACGTGCTGGAACACTGAGCCGCACCACCAGCCCATTTTTTCACCTTTTGAGACAGGGTTTCACTAAGTTACTCAGACTGCCTCTGGTCTTGACATTGCAATCCTCCTGCCTCTGCCTCCCAAACCACTGGGATTATAGGCGTGCACCACAGTGCCGGGCTCAGGCTTCGATCTTTAAAGAAGTCCTTAACAGACAGGCACAGTGTTGCACACCTGTAATCCAAGTGGCTAGTTAGATGGAGGCAGGAGGGTCACAAGTTCAAGACCAGGGACAGTCTGTGTAACTTAGGTAGACCCTGTCTCAAAAAGTAAAAAAATGGGCTGGGGGTGCAGGTCTGTGGCCAGGACTTGCACAGCATGAAAGCGTGAGGCCCTGGGTTCAACCCCCAGTACTACAAAAAAACAAAAAAAGACGTACTTACACTACAGTTTAACTAGTGACTATGAAATGAGTATCATCATAGGGAAGAAGAGAAGAGACGAGAGTCACTAGAATTTGATGGGGTTTAATACAGAGGGTAGAGTCCTGCTATGTGCTCTCTGGGGCTGGGATTTAGCTCAGTTGCTAGAGTACTGCGCTGCAGTCTCTGAGGTCCCGAGTTCAATTCCCAGCACTGCAAAAATGGGAGAAGGACCTGGCAATCCACTCCCAAGGCAATCCTGAGACAGTCAGCCATTGAAAACCCTATGAGGGTCGCTATGAGTTGGATACCAACTCGATGGCACCTAACAACAACAACAATGTGCTCTCTGAGATCTTAAGTTTAATCCCCAGCACTGCAATAACAGGAGAAGCATCCAGCAGCCCACTCCCAAAACAATCTGACAATAATCAGCCACTGAAAATTCTATGAAGACGAGAGAAGCACTGACATAATGTCTGGCATGGCAGAGTTGGGGAGTGCTTTGTTCTACTGTACTTAAGTTTGCTTTGAGTCGGACCTGACTCATCAGCACCTAACAACAAACACCTACAGAACCTCATGGTGTCTTCTTGAAGTAGGTCAAACTCTTTGGAATGGTGGATAATGACTAAAGGTGCTTTGGTATTCTGCTGCTACTGTCCATCCAAAGGATTTGTTTATTCATTTTTGAGGACTGTTTTGGTATCAACAAAACTGTTTAAAACAGTTTTCATTTTGAAATAATTTTCTACTTAAAGAAACATGCTAAGACTGAACAGATGATATCCAATATTCTTCGGCTTTGTGCTATGCTAACATCTTCTTGAACCTTAATATTTCCTTGAAAACTGAGAACTTCAAAATGCTATAAAACTATTAATTGAACTACATAATTTTCTCATATTTTCCTCAGTTCTATAGAATCTTCATTTTTGTTCCAGGAGCTAATCCAGGATATTATATCATGTTTCCTGTCAGGGGTATTACATACTTACCGGTGCATAACAAAATTTCCCAAAGTTTAGTGGCTCAAACTACACACACACATACTTACAGTCTCTCTGGAGCAGGAATCAAGATGCAGTTGATGATTAAGGCTGGGGCCCCAACTGAAAGGCTGATCTGTGGTGTGATCCACTTCAAAGCTCATGTGATTGTGATGAGGGTTCAATTCTCTGTCCAACGTGCAATGACTTCACTGGTGAATAATTCCGAGTCCTTAAAGAATGAATACGAACAAATTACAAACTCTTCTCAAAAAAATAAAAAAGTAAGCCAGGTGTGGTGGCACATGCCTGTAATCCCAGTGAATTGGGAGGTGGAGGCAGGAGGATTGCAAGTTTGAGACTGAAGGCAGTCTGCGTAACTTAGTGAGACCCTGTCTTAAAAAGTAAAAAAAAGAACAAAGAAAAAACAAAGGGCTAGGGGTGGGGATCTGTGGTCCGGCACTTGCAGACCATGTAAGCGTGAGCCCCTGGGTTCAATCCCCAGTATCACAAAAATAAACAAATTAATTTAATTTAATTTAAAAAGTGACACTTCACGACTATGGGAGCAGAGGACAATTCCTAATGCATTTTATGAAGCCAGATTACACATATAACACAACCAAAGCAATGCATTCCTCTAGGGAAAAAAATAGGAAAGAGTACATCAACTTTGCTTATAAATATAGAGGCAAAATCCTCAAGGAAATACCAAAAAATCAGCAAAAATGATTATATACTATTGGCAAAAGCATTCATCTCAGGAATGTAAGTTGCATCGAGATACAGGAAAAAAAATAATATACCACACTGTTATTGTTTGGTGCCATCGAGTTGGGTCCAATTAATAGTGACCCGCTTAGGGTTTTCAATGGCTGGTTGTTTCAGGGTTGTTACATGAATGGACTGCTACATCTTTCTACCTTTCTGTAGTGCTTGGGATTGAGCCAGGGTTCTCAGCAACTACAGAGCAGCACTCTGCCAAGTGAACTAAATAAACCTGAGCCTATTCTTGGATCAACCATAAGATTTAGGGAATCCACAAAAAAATAATTAAAACAATAAATTTGAGTTTGGTAAAAGTTGTATTATTCAATTATTCTTATATACAAGTAATGAACGATAAAGAATGAAATTCAGAAAGCAATTTCATTTAAAATACAGTCATCTCAGTAGGGTGGTGTTTGGAGCAAGATCAATACACTTTAGTCTTTCTTGTTGTTCTTCTTAGGTGCCGTCGAGTTGAGTCCAACTCATAGCAACCCTCATAGTTTTTTCAATGGGTGACTGTTTCGGGTTTCCCTTGGGAGTAGGTTGCCAC
>VMDO01023136.1:0-32232 GCA_007922755.1 Pedetes capensis
TTGTAAACTGCAAAATGCTTGGTAGGGTGTTAAGACAAACACTATGGGGAGAAAATCAGATTTTATATATTCGGATATTATCCAAATTGTTGCTCAGCCCTCTTCTCCGTGCAGCATCTCTGAAGGTTTATAGATATTTGTTGCATCAGAGCAGATGGGCAGAACAAATATTAAGCAAAGGAGAATGTATATGATCTCTCCCATTTTAGTTTTTTTTTAAAGTAGGAAGATTGACTAGATATTAACACAAATGGGTTTAAATGTGAAGCTGCCATAAAAGCAGGAACATAAATGTAATTCTCCCAGCCGCTATTTTGATGCACATTTTTGATTCCATGAATATTTTATGAAATGGCCCAAACTAAAGCCATATAACATTCCTGCATTACTGATGTTTGCGCCCGTAAGCTACGAACATTAGAGGGATGATTGAGTGCATTAAAATGAACTCATTCAGCAGTGCATTGATTACTTGAAGGGGGAGGGAAAAAAGAGAAAGAAAAAGAGAAAGAGAAAAAAGAAGTTGCTCCCCTTAAGAAAACAGCCCACAGATCCAAAGTTTGCCAGACAATGAGGGTGAAAGCAAGTTTGAATAGAATATTTCACAAATAAAGGGTGACTTACACCAGACCTGACATTAATTAGGCCAGGTGTTAATTATGTCCAAACATGGCTGCTGGTATTGTTGAGGTAATTTAAAATGTCACAAAGTCTAAGACACATAGACTGGCCTATTTAGCTCCATGCATCAGCAATTCTAAAACTAGCTAATTATTTCCTTTTCTATCAACTTGTACATTTGCCAATAAGAATGATGCTTCAGAAATAATTGCACGAAAATAATCTGGCATGTGCATGAGGCCCTTTTCTTCAGCAGCACTGGTATACATCTTAAGCATATTTAGTTCCAAATCATGCACATTTGTTGAGGACGTTAGGGAAATATTCTACGTTAGTTTAAAACAACAACCTAAAGGAACAATAAAGCTTTATGTATATTATATCGCATTTTAATCTGAAGCAACTGGACATCTTTGGCATAAGTTACTATTCTGTACGCTGCAGACGTAAAAGCTGCTGGAAGCAATATTGAACAGCGGCAAAAAGAGAAAAATGGTATTGCCCTTTTGTAAAACCAAGACGTTGCTTTCCATTTCGGCTTAACTGCGTAAACAATTTACATTATCTTTTGGTTTTTACATTCAATTATGATAATTATAACGGCATTACACATGCTGCAATAGTTAAGGGCTCACCACTCTTCCAAAGGAAACGATCGCTTCCCAGGGTTTATCTCCTGTCGGGGGAGATTTGTTGTGTGCTATAATCCACTGCACACCATCGCAAAATGGAGCGCTGGAAAACAAAGATTTTTTTTTTTTTCTGTAATTCAATAGCATCCCTAATAAACTGGGAGGAAAATGTGCCCATAACTTTTGAGAAGGTACTTTGGGATACTTAGAAGAAATTTAAGATGCTGTTTTAGAAACGGTACCCTCTCCATCCTTTCAAGCACAGGTTTCAGGTGGACATGATAGGAAGGGCACCACCTCCTCCTTAGAGTGCCAGTCGCTAGACTAAGCCACATGCAGGGCCCCAGAAGGACAGGAAGACAGGTACAGGGCAAACTCGCAGAGGCTTTGTGACCCACACCAGCGAAACCAGTGCAGGGTAGTTTTGTAAAATCCAGAGAATCTGCCTCCACCTCCAAAGTACTCTGGAGCAAATGTGACTGGTTGTGGCCGTTTATTCAGGCAGCTGAGCTGTGGTCAGCACGCAAGTTCAGCGGGTCAGCGTCCATGAAACTTGGACAGGTGGTTTCTGAATGTCATTTCTAAGGGTCAAGCATGAAGCACCTGTTTGCACTATGAGGCGGCCCACAAAAGGCTCGTGCGTTAAAGGCGTGGCTGCCAGCTGATGGCTTCTGGGGAAGTGACTGGATCCTGCAGGCTCTGGCCTCATCAATGGATTAATCCCTCGAGGAATTCATAAGATGACTTGATTGTTGCAGTTGGTGCCTGGGAGGAAGAGTAGGTCACCGTGCTGAGCCCTGGAAAGATGTGTCTCAGCCCTGGCTCCTTCCTGGCCATGAGCTGGGCAGCTCCGCCCCACCAGCCCCTCTCCACCACTCTGGTCCTGGTCTGACTCCCTTAGTGGACCCAGGCAACCAGGGGCTGAGCCCCCTGGAACCACCTTTAAACTTTCGCCCAGGTATTTGCTGAAGAGGCAAAACGTCTGACCAACAGAGTGTCTTTGTGCTTAAAGCAGCACTTTTCACAATAGCAAGGATATGGAATCGACCAAAGTGCCCGTCAACAGAAGAATGGATAAAAATATGATGGTACATATACACAGTGGAATACTACTCAGCAATCAAAAATTGAAATAATGTCATTTGTAGCAAAATGGATGGAATTGGAGAAAATCATCTTAAGTGAATGAATACAAGCCCAAAAAGAAAAATACCACATATTCTCACTCATATGTGGAAGCTGAATCAAATTTAAAAGAAGGAAAAAAACCTGTACAGAAATTGGAACATAATAAAAAGCTGGTGTAAACTTAGCGGAGAAGGGACAATTTAAGGAGCAGAAAGGAGGGAGGGATCTAGCAAAAGGAAGCAATGATGGGAGAAGAGAGCGGGGAGAGGAGGGACAAGGAGGAGTGAGGGATGAGAGAGAGGGCAACCTCAAAGTAAACAGCCCAACTTTAATAATTCGGGAAATAATTACAATAATACCAACTATACCTAAAGATGATAATAATGCAAATGGGCTAGATTATTCATGTAATACTGCTGACAATGTAAAAAGATAGAACACTATAGAAAAAAGCGTAGACTTAAATCATAATTGGGATGCAGGGGTATGCAAGAAAATATACCCACAAAAAGACATGTAAGTAGAAGAGAGGCCATTGGTGGTCGGGGGGGAGGAGAGGGGAGAGGAGGGGCACAAGAGGGTAAGGGGGAAGTTATCTGTGCAACATACAATGAAACACATATATGGAAATGTCACAATGAATGTCAGAATGTCAGCATGTCAAAATGAAACACATTAAGTTGTACATTAAAAATTTCCAATTAAAAAAAGTACATAATTAAAAATGTCAAATTTACTCAAAAAACTAAAAAGTTTTTAAAACATGAAACATTTGTGTAATGTATAAACATGACATTAATACCAATACCAGTCATTAGTAAACCTTGAGTTTGCAGAATTTACTATTTTCCTCACCAAAAAATTCTTTTACTTTCATGTTTTCACCTCATTTAACGATATTCAGTAAGGAGTACGGACGGGAACAGAAGTCTGAGGAGAAATAAAGTCCATATTGATGTGAGGTCAACTAACTGATGATTATATTGTGGGGACTTAATCAACAAGGTCCTCCTCACCTGAGTGACATATGGCCCGTGTTTTAAATGGACAACATGAACTCTGATTTGTACATGTTTAAACAAGCAAACTGGAAGCATATCTACCAGACTATCAGTGCTGATGACTGAAGATGGAGGGGAGGAGGTCAGAGTATTGATATCTCCCCCTCCTGTGTCTTTGTTTTGATGGACAAGGGACACGATATTTTGGATATTACACTGAAAAAATATTCTGGAAATACTCTATTTAGGTGAGTATGGAGGGAGGTAAACCTTGGGTAAACACAGCATATGCCAGGCACATCACCAGCTGCACCACTGTGCACTTTACCTGGCCGTGGGGTGTTAGTGTCCATATGGTCTCTATATTTTAGAGACAAGGAAAGTGAGCCTCAGAAATTATTTTGCTGAAAGTCACACACCAATTAGGCTGCAGAGCTCACGAACAAAGCCTTTTTGGAAGACATGCCAGATGCTGACTTTCAGGCAGAGCCCAGGATTTGAACCCGAACACTCTGAGATGATCGACCTGTGCACACACTGCCTCTGAGGTCCCTTTCCTTAAGGGTTTGTACCAAGGACCCTAATGCCGAGCTCAAAGTGTGGCTGCTGCCTTTGCCAGAACAATTGTGCCTGCTCTGCGCCGAGTGCCTGGGGCTTCACAGATATCCAGCAACTTCTCCTGCGATGCTCTTTGTGTGTTTGCTTTTCAGGTTTGCCATCTGGAGTGAGTCTGGATGGATCTGTTATATGGGAGGCCTTAACATTCAAGTGGTAGGGAAGAGCGTCACTTACCTGATTAAACAGCCTGCCTTTAAGACACTGACGGGAAAGAATTCCATGCAACTCTCACCCAGCCCTTAGCCCGCTCCTGGCCCTTCACCCGCACAGAGGTATTTCTGGGACCCTGCCTCCTCTCTGTCCCAGGAGATGCTGGCTCCAGAGCAGTTTACTCAGTGGAGCGGGAGCTGCAGGCTGGGTACAGCTATGCAAGGGCTCTGCGCAAAGCTTTGAAACAGAAAAATCTGCCGCAGAGCCGGCACCTCTGAACAGGCGCAGCTTCCTCTCTGCTCTTCGTTAAGCAGTAAATAATTAAAACCCCCTGAAAAAGACAGGTAAAATACAAGCAGCAATGTCGGTAACACAGACATGAAAGAGAAGGGGAAGAAAATGAATTTGAAAAAAAAAAAAAAGCAATGAAATAATTCATTTGAAGCTTTAATAAACTTTCATTTGCAGTCTTGTTTAAAGATATATCAGACTTTAGGGATGTAACCTAATTACGTTTTTATTCTAAGTTCCATTCAGAGATCTCGGACTTTGGTTCCTTAACACAGATCAAACATAGTATAATCTTCTCATAGCTATCAATACTTTAAAAGGATCTCTTCATTAAATACTATAAGGCCTTATGAATGTGTACACAGAGTAGTTGGAGAATAAATGACATGGTCCAAAAAGGGACAATTAATTTATATAGACATAGCAATGCTCATCCACTTGACTTCTAAAGAAAGTTTTAAACTATTAGATTCACTTTTATGGAAGTATAAAATGAGTCTGTTTCCGGAAAAGGTCTGGATAGATGCATCTTGGAACGCGTATACCAGGAGCCACTTTCTAAATCTGTTTGTGGGATTTCTGTGGTAGCTGGAAGTCACGAGCCCTGCAGTCTCCCAGAGACTGAAGGAGAGGAGCCTGCGGCAGGCCCTCACTTTGCCCGTGACTTACTGCCTGGCGTATTGGTGTTATTGGGGCTCAGGTGAAAGACTTGTTTGGTTGCTTTCTCCCACCCCTTCACTAGGCAATTGGAATGGAGTGATGAGTTTGCTCTTCCAGGGGATCTTTTGGAAAAGTTCCCTCCAGGAGACTTTAAGGATGCAAGTTTAGAAGCAGTTTACACGTGAGGGGAAATGAACACAGGGGGCTTATTCTTTAACTGTGAGAAGGAAAAAATGCTCCCCTAAAACTTGCTGGGGCTGGGATTTAGCTCAGTTGGTAGAGCACTGGGCTGCAGTCTCTGAGGTTCCGAGCTCGATTCCCAGCACTGCAAAATTGGGAGAAGGACCTGGCAATCTACTCCCAAGGCAATCCTGAAACAGTCAGCCATTGAAAACCCTATGAGGGTCGCTATGAGTTGGATACCGACTCGACAGCACCTAACAACAACAACAACAAAACTTGCTGAGGTGTACTGAAGACACGAACAGGGCTTAGATACCTAGAAAGGAAAACCCGCAGAGAGCCTGGGGAGTTGGTGCTGGAGTGGGGTCCTCCTGTGCTTTTATTTTTCCCCTCCAAACATCCATGTTATTGTTGTTGTTGTTGTGTGCCGTTGAGTCGTATCCGATTCATAGCGACCCTCATAGGGTTTTCAATGGCTGACTGTTTTGGGATTGCCTTGGGAGCGGATTGCCATGTCCTTCTCCCATTTTGCGGTGCTGGGAATCAAACTTGGGACCTCAGAGACTGCAGAGCAGCGCTCTACCAACTGAGCTAAATCCCAGCCCCCAAACATCCATAGTGCCCACTAATAAATTCATTCTTCACGGCTGATCACGTAATTAAGATGCCATTGGCCAATGTAAATGTAAAGGAGCCTTCATTGTTATAAATTTTAAAATATGGTAGCAATTTAAGTGGAAAATAAGTGTCATTTAAAAGAAAAAAATCAATTATGCTTGTCAAAAATCTCCTAATACCAAAGACGTTATTGCCTCACTATTATTAGTATTTGAATACAATATTGGGTTAAGAAAGATGAAAGAAAATTTTAGCATTCATTCTACTTCATTCTCCTGATAGTTTACGGAGACCTAAGTTCCCAACCCTGTTTTAAACAATCGAGGAGCATTTCCCAATTTTCTAATCCACCTCCACCTGTTGTTCTATAGGACGAGCGTTGCCCGACCCTTGGACATCAGCCTTTAGGGATCCTGACTGGGGAAAGATTAGTCGTGAGAGAACAATGCTTGCTTCTCGCACTGTCCATCCAAGCTCCTGCTCCTTGAAGCGCTAGCTCGTTCGTGCGCAGTACCCCAGCATCTGCGTGGGACAACAGGGACACGCAAGCCAGCCTTGCAGCTCCTGAAACAGAGCACGTGCTAAGAGTACCACTGCCCCCACTAAAGTGCTCCTGACCACGCAGACGGGCAAGCGGGCAAAGCCTCTGCTGGTGCTCCAATGAAAAAGATAACAGAACCTCGAATGCACGGCGAGCAGGTGGCTTTGCTTCTGAATCAAAACCACCAGGCCGAAGAACAGCAGCTCGCAAAGTTTTCCCAAATTGCTTTGTGGCAGATTTATTTGCATAGGGCCTGTGGATGAGCAGCAGGAACTCAGAGGAGAGGAGAGAGGGTGGGAGGGATGGAGATGAAATGGGGGGGGGCGGGGATGAAGGGAGACACAGGGGAAAGTAAAAGCAGGAGCGCCCACGTCAGGGGAATGGAACAGGCTCCACCAGCACCCGGTGCTGTTGCCCTTGGCTCCCCACGCTGGCCTCGCCAGCTTCCGGTGGGGTTCAGCAAAATCGCTGCCTGTGGTACCTGACGCCACCGAGCTGCTCCAGCACCGTAGCTCTTCCCAAGCCTACGGTGACAGGCACGCTCTGGGAGAGAAAGGGAGCGTGACAAAAGAAAAGAGCCTGCACTAAAGGGCAACGTGCCAAGCAGAGCTCCAGGCCTCTCGCCATCCCCCCACCCTTAAAACAATGCCTCAGAGAGCTAGGATTATTCCTCACAATGAAGACAGGCACAAAGACGCGACTATACGGCTCCGTCTCTGCTTTTCATAAGCTGACATTTTCCTTACCCCAGTAAGAAAGTAAGTTGACACAGTTTTTAATGACTGATATTTCGCTCTCTGAGGCCCTGGGTTCGATCCCCAGCAACACAAAAGTGGGAGAAGGACCTGGCAGCCCACTGCCAAAACGATCAGCCACCAGAAACCCTATGAATGGCAGAGAAGCACTGACATAGTGCTGGGTAGGGCACAGTGTCGTACACAGGGTCACTGTGAGTCAGACCCGACTTGATGGCAACTGACAACACCACCATTTCAAGAGCCATTTAAGCAGCCACAGGAATCAGAGCTGGAGGTGAACCAAGAGCAGATATCCTCTGCTCCAGCACCGTATTGTACAGAAGTGGAGAGAAGACGCACGGTGATTAAATAACTTACATAGATTCGCACAGTTAATTAGCCAAGGGCAATGTCGAGAGAGACACCCGGAGCAGTCCCTGGTTTAATCCTTTTCCCGCTGCCTACTGCCCTCCATTTCTAGCATGACGCATGAATGCCATGGTAAGTACCAACGCCAAAGCACCAACTCAACGTCTGTGGACGACCACTGTGTGACCCGTGTGCGAATGCGCAGGTTTCCGATTGATATTTTTATCTGAAATGTTTTGTCCCATAAGCCTAAAGCCCCTGCAGACTGGGGCTTCCTTATGACATTTCAATCCATGCATTTAATTAGCGCTGCCCCCACCCTATCTCACACGTTCCTATTTTATTAACAGTGTGATTGGATCTATAAAAGTTCTTTAATCTTCACTATCACCTCTTTCCACTGTAAAAAACTCCTGTCCTTCTCTGTACTTCACTGAGATTTTTTAAATTAGCTAGGTTTCCTCCAATTAAGAAATAATACATGTACGGAGTAACCAACCGCAACATTGCGAAGGGAGCATCATGCAAAATACATGTCCCCATCAATCCACATCGTCAGTGCCCTTCTCCAGGGGCCCCACAGTGGAGATTTTGTGTTTTTGATGGGTTTTATATCCTCTCAACTGCTCTTACATCTCTATTAATTTTTAATAAAATGAAAGAGAAAATAAAATACCACACTAAAATCTGATATATCCTTTGCGCGTCTTTTCATTATTAAGGCTGTTTTTCTAATAAACTGGCGCATGTTATTCCATGACAAATAAGAAATCACAATGAGATTTCTCTCAATTTTGATGTGGCGTCTTTGATTATATTAACTTATTATATTTTTACCTTTTTAAAGAATCAAATACTGTGATCATCAACCTCACTCCAAATGCTAAAGAATAAAAATAAAGTCTATTTATAACAGACATTAAGGAGTTCTTGAAAATCGTCTTGGGTTGCTTTAGGCAGTACTGAGCCGTTCACAACCGCATAGGTATGTTGCATCCAAGAGTGTGAAGTGAAGGAACACTGCGTCTTCATGATGTGGGGTCGCGTCAGTCATTCCACTGTGCATTTATTCATTTCTCTTCCTGAAACAGCATCTTCTGTTACTTAAAGAAGTCCTTGACGCTGTGCTAAACGCTGTATTAGCTTCCGTGTCTGCCATAAACTAGGAACAGCAGAGGCGGCTGGTCGCACAGTTCTGGAGGCGGCAAGTTCAAAGTCCAGGTGCCCGCAGAGCCGGTTTGTTGAGGGCCAGGGGAGAGTCTGGGCCAGGCCTCCCGGCCTCCGGCAGCCTCAGGCTTTGCTTACCTGGGGACGCATTCTCCCCGTGGCTTCTCGTCTTCACGTCAGCTGCCCTGTGCTCGCAGCTCTGCCTGCCCCTAAAATTCCCCCTTTCTGCTAGAGGATGGACACATTGAGTTAAGGCCCACCATGGTGTCCTCGTCTTAAGCTGATCACCAGCAAAGACCCCAGCTCCCCTCAAGGTCCTGTTCACAGGCGCTGGGTTAAGAACTCACTGTGGTTTGGGGGTTCACGATTCTACCCTGCAAGGTTGGATCTGAAGCGTCTCCCAAAGGCCATGTGTTACAGGATCCATCCCAGCCGGTATGGCTGCTGAGAAGAGATGGAACCTGGAGGAAGCGAGACCCAGGGGGAGGAGGTTAGGGCGCTCACAGCCCTGGCCCTTCTTCTGTCTTTGCTTCTGTCTTTGTTCCACCATGGGCTCGCCTGGGATGTTCTGCCCCACACAGTCCCCAGACTGAAACCATGAGCCCGCAGACCCTGCCTTCCCCTACAGCCCATCACCTCAGGTGTTTTTCCAGTGGCAGAAATCACCCTAACCCAAGCCCTTGACAACTGGGGTGGGAAAGCCCTCTGGGTGAGAAAAGCCAAGCATCACCAACAGCTCTGCAGGTCCTCTCTTAGCCGCTTAGTGACGCGAGCGGCGGGCACCAATACCGGGGAGCCCCAGGCGAGGCGGGTAGGGCAGACCCGAAGGGGCCCCGGGACTGCGGGTGGGTGGGAGGTGGCCTGCCTACCCCCACGCCCCGAGAGCAGCAGGTGGCCCGCAGGTGAGGGCCCGAGCCCTGTGGTGAGTCTGAGGGGCGGAGGCCTGCGAACCGGCCAGAGGGGCCTGGAGGCAGGAAGGAGGCCGCGCACGCCCTGGCTGCTGGGCACCACACTGCCACACTGAGAGCCCAGGCTTCCTGCGGCACAGCCAGTCACTGGGGAAACCATCACGGGCAAGGCTGTACCCCACGAGCAAGGACCACTCTGGGCGATGCACCCTTGGGCCTCCGCTCCCTAAGCCAGCGGGGTGGGTTCAGCTCACAGGTGATTTTGGAGGTTCCCTTACAGGGAAGGATCTGCATCTGGAAAGGGCTTTGGTGAAGAGGGGGTTGATGGTCTGTTAGCTGAAGGTGAGGCTTTGGGCTCTGTTCCTCCTATCCACCAGACGTTGGCCAGTGAACTTCTGAGAGACCTTTCATCACCACCACAATGCACCGGCTTTTCCCACGCCCGGCCCCTTCTGCCCCTCAGGGCGCACACTCCACACCCGCAAGGCCGTGTCTGGCTGTTCTGCGGATGTTCCCAGGGATGAACAGGTGTTTCTGGCAGTAGGAGTCACCGCCTGGCGTTGGTTCACGTGGAAATGGCTGAGAGAGGCTTTTCAGGTTGGATTATCGTGGGGGTGGCAAATCAGCCACCCCCAATTTCTGGGATCTGCCATCTGTAGGTCGCCTGTTAAATGCCTCCATCTCACGGAGTTTCTGCGGCGCCTGTACACAGCGCCAGCACGCAGGCTGCTGCCACACCTTTGATGCAGTTGCTGGCGGGTTCTTCTTCCACTCCATGCTGGGCACAGAGCGAGCCCCAGGGAGGCCGTCTAGAGACTTCACATGGAAAGCAGGAGCTCAGCACTGAGCCAGAGGCCTTGCATTCTGGGTAGTGCACCCCTGTTCCACCACCCCAACCAGGAACTGAGTCTCTGGCCCAGAAGGAAACACCGGGAGAGCGGACGCACCCAGGGGCCCCTACTGCCCTGACCTCAGTCCCCAGGAGCCCTAACGATGGCATCCGGAAGCGGGTTTGGACCCTGCATAGGCAACAACATGTTACTGCGGACTTACTGCACGGCTGTTCCGCATAAGGAACTTTAACAGTTGGTATTTTTATTTTTTAGGCAATAAATACATTCCGTGTCTACTATAATGAAACAATACAGAAACACACAAAGGAAAAAATGAAATGTATATTTTTTCATATCAAAGAAACAGATTTTGGAAGACTGAGTTATATTAGCAAATTAAGAAATCTAGTTTAAAATGTTAAAATGAGAGTTTTCAGGAAAGAACAAAAATGTTAGATATCACATTTCAAAGGGAAATTTATTACTTCATTTATTTATTTACTTTACTTATTTTATGGTACTGAGGGGCTGAACCCAGGGCCTGGCACACCCTTTGCAAATGCTCCACCACTGGGTTGCACCACCAGTTCCTTTTTTATTTTTTATTTTGAGAGACGGCCTTGCTAAGTTCATGTGGCAATTCGGTCCTGAAGTGATCCTGAAATAATCCGCCATTGAAAACCCTATTCAGCAGAGAAGCACTGACATAGGGCAGAGCATGGCACAGTGTCCAGGAGTGTTTTGTTCTGTTGTACATAGGGTTGCTATGAGTCAGACCTGACTCTCAATGACACCTAACAACAACAAGTTGCACAGGGGACCTCTCGCCTTGAACTCATGATCCTCTGCCTCCTCCTCCTGAGCCCCTGGGAAGACAGCTGTGCGCCATGCTCCCGTGCCACCTCTCAGTTTTCCAGCCTTCCTTCTCTCTTCCCCCGAACTTCATGGCATCTGTTGCTTTTTATCTTATGGCATTGATTGTTGTAAGGAGAAAAGTGAGTCTGTCTAATTTTTGTCCCAGTGTAGCCCATATGCATGTTCTCTCTGAATGCAAGTAGAAGGCTGTCTTTAAGTATTCAAAAATTTTCCAAGCATGTAGCCAACAGTAGATCGCTCTTTATTCATTTTGGCAATGTCAAGTATTGCTAAAAATAGCTAACTCTGATTATTGCTTTAGTTCCGATGGCTGTGTCTTCTTCCTTTGGGAACGTCCACATTCACCGTCTTCTCTTACGGTTCTCATCTAGTCTTTCTTGTGCAGTTTGGGGCAGTTATTCAAGTCTGTCCTCCCTGGCCGAACATCACTGATTCACTTTTCCTTTGGGCCAGCTCTGCTCTTTGAGGAGGGCGCACCACATTCAGAAGCTCCAGACCAAAGAGACCGGAGTCGGCCCATCCTGGCCTGACACCTGCAGGCCAGCTTCTCAGAAAAGCCTGGACTCCAGCTGGCTTAATGCTCGAGGCCATCAATCTTGACAGCTCCAAAGTCTTGGGGTCCATCCTTCTCTCCTGGCAGGGGAGGGTGGTGCCACGAAAGCCCACGTGGGAAGTGTTCCTGTACGTGGGCCGTATCCATGGCTGCGACCAAAGGGCCTCTGTCCTCCCCAGTCATGCAGGGCAGGGTTGAGGGCCACCGATGACGGCCAGGGCAACAGGACAGGGCTGGCACCAAGCTGGGCTCTGACCCCACCAGGAGTGGGGTCGGCCGGCCCTGATCTGACAGCTGCCTGTGAAACTGTGGGCGGCCAGCCTGGGTTCCTCTCAGGAGGACTGCTGCGGTGGGCAGACTGCAGCCTCCTATCAGCGTAACCACCAGCCCAGCAACCCAACTGTCTACCCACGACCCACCCCATCACGGCCTTTGGAAGTCCATCCGGGAACCAGAGACAGATCAAGGGCACAGCCAGACTAGAGGAGCCCTGTGTAGTGCTAGGCGAGCCTTGGGGGGCTCGAGGCCACAGCAGGGACTGGCCTGGGTGAAGGCCGGGGAGCGGGAGGCCAGGTGGCCAAGGCTGTCACTCTGTGGGATTCTGGTTTTTTTGTGACATTGAAGGGAGTGATGTAGGAGGGACGGACACTTTACTGGGTGGAAAGCTGAGGCCACACCACCCGCCTTCAGGAAGGGATTTTTCTCCAGCATCTCTAAGGAGTGGGCAGAGGGGACACACAGAGAGGAGGTAGCATTAGCATCACCAGGTACATGAGCTCTCCAGGAGGGCCTGGGGGAAAGCGACAGTCCTCCGCACGGCCGTGCCTGGACCTGCCTGCCTCTCCTGGATACCCCACGGCAGAGCCAGTGGCCAGCCCAGAGGGTCTTCACAGCGCCCCTCTGCTCCTGGTGACGTCCGGCCTCCAGGCCACCCACACCGAATCCACCCAGCGTCCGTCCAGGGACGAGTCAGCCGTCAGTCGTAGGGCCTGCTCAGCAAGCCGGCCAGGACGGCTGCTTCCTCCGAAGTCCCCAGTGTGGGAGGAGGCGGGGGCTGAGGCTGGTGTCCCAGGGGACACCTGCAGACTGGGACACACAGCACCCACCCGGCCTGGCTCCTCCTCCAATACCCTCCCCGCCCGCCCTCAGGGACTGCCCTCAGCCCCCACACCATCGTCCAGGAGGACGGCGACTCCCACTGCAGAGCCCACTGCTTTCCAAGCCCACAGGGGATGCTGAGGAGCCACTGGGGGTGGAGTGGGACCTGACATGGCCCGGCCCCATGGAACCCGCAGAGGAGGTGCAGGACAAAAGGCGGGGTGGAAATGAAGCGTCCACCTGTCCGGCCCGGGCCCCTCCAATCTGGGCCCCACAGGAGAGACGGGATTCCTCACAGGTCCGCGGGAACTTGCTGGTGTCACAGGAGAGACGGGGTTCCTCACAGGTCCGAGGGAACTCGCTGGTGTCACAGGAGAGACGGGGTTCCTCACAGGTCTGCAGGAACTCGCTGGTGTCACAGGAGAGACGGGGTTCCTCACAGGTCCGCGGGAACTTGCTGGTGTCACGCTTGTCTGTCGGCACCAACTGGTTCCTGACTCACGGGGCAAAGGGGAGGGGAGCGCTGGGGTCTCCTCAGCCCTGAGCACCGCTGTGGGGAACCCTGCCACTCGTGGGTGTCCCTTTCCCCCCGCAATAAAGCAGCACCTGCGAGGCGTGGACTCGCAGCCCCTCACCATGCCAGGGAAGGGGCGGGTGCTGGACCCACGTGCTGCTGCCAGCCGGGCCTGGCCTAGAGGATCGGATGGAACCGAAGGCTGTGCCACACCATCTCGCTGTGGTCCTGGCCTCAGCTCAGGCCGGGGAAGGGGCTGGTGCTTCCCAAACACGTCTGTTTAAAAGCCCTCCTCCGCCAGCCTGGCATCTGAGGTGGTGGACCTCTGGGCGCATGTCCTGCTGAGCGGTGCCCTCGTGCTCCACGGATGTGCTGTGCATGCGGCTCGCCCCAGGGGGCCGTGTGCGTGTTCCGATCCTGACAAACAAGGCCAGGACTCCAAATCACAGCCAGCGATTTGCTGCATGTGTTTGCCAACCGTGCCCACACCATGCCCAACACCCCACCATAGAGCTGCCGGCGTCTCACCTAAAGAACGAGCCTGCCAGTCACCAGGCAATGGGAACCGGTCACCCCGCACTCGAGGGCCAGGACAGGATCAGCAGCAGCAGGCACGTGGCCTATCTGCTGCGCCTGCCTCTGGCCACATTTGTGCCAGTGAGCTGAATCTTACCCATGACTGCGACCGTGTGCCCAGTCTCTTTGCCAGCGGTGTCTGCTCTTGTCCCTCATTTGCTCTACAGCTCCCCAGGAGAGCTGGAGCCCTGCCCTGGACTGTGGCCTGCCTGGTCAGACCCTCATAACCTGCCCGCTGCCATCTGCTGCCTAATAGCCTCGGTTAACCTGCAGGGGGCACCACGGACCAGGAGGCCACCACCTGCCCCTGGGCACAGCTGCCACCTAGCTGAAGCTGGGGGGGCCTCCCTTCGCTTGTCTGGGCCGATCAGGTCAGACACGTGTGAGCGACACCGTGGCGTCCCCAGGGAGAGCCCTGTCGCCAGGTGAGACCCTCAGCTCCAGCCTTGTGAGCGGGACATCCCCATTCACTCTTCCGAAATTCCACCCCAGGCGACAAACGCTGCAGGTGTTGGCTGCTGGCAGTGGGCGCATCCGACACACAAAGGCAATCCGGAGAATTTTCACCAACGCTGATGGGCTGGTTTATCCACCAAGCGATCAAAGCATGGTTCTAAGACCTAGGCTAGGCGCTGCCTAACAGCACAGAGAACATCTCAGATTGAAGGAAGGCAGTTGAAAACAGAACCGACGGACTCTCAGAGCATTTCAGAGGCCAAGTCTTTAAACACTGGCGAACACAAGCTGCCTGTGGAATGCAGGCGCACTTCATCAGCCTGTAGGACGAGGCCTCCACGCCTGAGTGACCCAAGGACGTGCAGCCCCACCCAGATCTCATTTCCCAATTTCCCAGAATCCTCTTTGCTGTCAGCCACCAAAAGGAGCCGGGCGACCACAGTGCCATGGTTACTGACCACAGGGCCAGGAGACACTCCAGTGTTTGCGGAAGGAGTGAATGAATAACGAGCTGAAACAGTACAGCAAGCAATGTGCAAATCCTTTCCTAGAAATGCATTCAGAGGTTTAAGAAAATCAGGACATGGAATTAACAGGCACAGAAGTTTCAGTTTTGCAAGACGAAGTTCTTGAGATCGCTAGCTCAGCAATGTGAGCGTACTTAACATTGCTTACTAACTTTTGCATCTACATATGGTTGTTTTGCACCACACAAGGACTCATCTTCACTGTTTTATCACCTGGCTACCACTGTTGTTGTTGTTAGGTGCCATCAAATCATGTTTGACTCATAGCGACCCTACACACAACAGAAGGAAACACTCCCTGACACTGTGCCATGCCCAGCACTATGTCAGTGCTTCTCTGCTATTCATAGGGTTTCTGATGGCTGATCGTTTCAGGAGTGGGGCAGCCAGATCCTTCTCCCATTTTTGCAGTGCAGGGAATTGAACCCGGGGCCTCAGAGATTGCAGAGTTAGCACTCTACCAACTGGGCTAAAACCCAGCCCTTATCACCTAGCACCACGTTCTAAGTAAGTATTTTTTGAATGAATTTTGCTCAAATCTTTAATGTCATGGCTTACTCGCACATGTCCCTTTCAATGGCTACAGGGAGCTCTGATGCATGGAGGCTGCTTAGTATATTTGTCTTGTTAGGTGCCATCGAGTTGGTATCTGATTCATAGCGATCCTACGTACAATAGGCGAAACACTATTGTCAGTTCTCTGCTGTTCATAGGGTTTTCAATGGTGGATTGATTTTGGGAGTGGGTTGCTAGGTCCTTCTCCCAAGCCTACAGCACTTGGTGCTCCCAGGAGGTCTCCCATCTAAGAACTAACCAGGCCAGACCCTGCTTAGCTTCTGAGATCTGATGGGATCGGATGCCACAGGGCTACGGCTGCAGGCATATTTGACTAGTCCCCTATTTTGAGACATTGTAAACAGTTCCGCAAGGCAGCACTCCCACAAGTTCTCCTGAAGGCTTTTTAGTTGTTCCTTCTGAGGTGTACAGGCCTGGCAGCTGCCTCTTCCTCTTTTTCCTCCTCCCCCAGTTTGCCTTGGGCATGGGCTTATATCACACTTCCTTGTTCTGAATGTGTAGAAACCAAGTCCAAACTCTGCAGACTCCACCCCCTGGGTCACCTTTTCACTGTGGTTTCCCAGCGCTGCGCAGAAACACACTTTCCCCTGAAGCAGGCGGCTCCTCCACTTCCTTCCTCTCACGGCACCCTAGGGCCTGATCTTTCCTCTCAGAAGACAGACTCGCAGTTCTTCACGGGCCTAAACTCCGCCCATGCGCCAAGGAGTCCGGTGCCTCCTGATTCCACCTGCCTTCCCTGAACCCAGGCCTCACACCTTCCCGCTGCTCTCTGGATGCTTCTGGCATTCCCTGCCTTCACCTCCCTAGAGGGCCTCTGACCAGCTTCTAGCGCCTACCACACTCCAGGTTACAATCTCCTTAACAGCAACTTCCTGGGGCACAGCAAACATTTTTCACTTCTGGTACTGGAGGGTTGAACCCAGGGCCTCTACCACTGAGCTGCACCCCCAGTCCCTTTTTTATTCTTTTTATCTTGCAAAAGGGATGTACTAAGTTACACAGGATACCTCTGGACTTAAACTTGTGATCCTCCTGCCTCTGCCTCCTGAGTCCCTGGGCCACCACACTTGGCAGAAACTGTTTTTTTAATTTTTCAAAGTCCTATGCAACACTAGCTATGAAATAATACTTTTTCAATTTTAACTGTCTTGCCGAAGTTTTTGAGCGAGAAAGTAGCATATTCACAATGTTTTCATCTTCCCCTGTAGTTTCTGCATATTTTCTATGCATATCCTCCCACAAATTTCCTAAATTCCCATTTGTGATCCTTGATCGGCCACTGGGCAATATCTAACCCTTTTGCTGTTGTTCCAGGTTTTGGTTTGTCTTAAGATAACCGTATGCCGTCTGAAGTTATGATTAAAGGCGCATTTCCTTTGGAAACTTCTAAAGTCACAACAGGGTAGCTGCGAATATATAGAGTTGCTGGGTTTTTACACGGGGGAATGGGACGCTAGGAAACCCACAGGTGTGCCTTTCATTTCCCCAAGCATTTCATACATCAGAAATCAAGTTAAAACCAACAAAGAGGGCTGTCACGAGTGGAGAAAACAGACAACTGAAATGGGCGCAGCCCATGGCCTGGAAGGCAGCGACGGCCCTCCCCAGCAGCTGCTGCTGAAACCCTAGCACCGAGTGCGCAGGGAACAACCCGCAGGGAGGACGTGGGCTGAGTCCACAGCAGCGCCCTTCCCTTCCTGGATTCAGGAGTCGGCCTCCCACCCTGACGCCCGCTCACCGTCCTCCTCGTAGAGAACGCCCATGTGCGCCTGCGCCTCCGCTTCTTTCCTCCCGCCGTCGATTTTGATCAGCTGCGCCACCTCGAAACAGCGCCTGTAGAAGTGGTTCCGAACCCACTTGTCTTCAGAATTATCGAAGAAGCAGGCCAGCGCATACAAGTTATTGTACACGTCTTCCAAGTACTCTGCAAAGAGAGAAAAACACCGTCAGCTGCATTAGGAAGATGTCTCCTGGCACACGCTTCTGAAGAGCCAAGGAAAATTGCGAGATTTACATTTACTCCCTGTTGTTGTTGTTGTTAGGTGCCGTCAAGTCGGTATCGGACTCATAGCAACCCTCATAGGGTTTTCAATGGCTGACTGTTTCGGGATTGCCTTGGGAGTGCATTGCTAGGCCCTTCTCCCATTTTTGCAGTACTGGGAATTGAACTCGGGACCTCATAGACTGCAGCACAGTGCTCTACCAACTGAGCTAAATCCCAGCCCATTTACTTCCTATTTTCCCTTAAAAGTGTGCTTAGCAGTTTCAGAAATCAAATCTAAATCCAAAATCCGATCTATTTCTGCTATTAAAATAATTACATTAATTAAACGATGTGCACTTGAGTAAAGCCACAGAGGTCTTTAGGAAGACTCAGAAAGGTAGAAATTGACGTATTCTGTGGTAGAAACAGGAAAGGTCTTTGAGATACAGCGGTGGGATGGCACTTAGAAATGGACTCAGTTCCTCTGGAAGAAAGGAGTGTGTGGAGTCACTGAGTCATTGAGCACTTCTCCCACGGGAGGTTTGAAAAATACTTAAAGATTTCAGGGAAGGAGTATTAGCCAAGGCAAAAACAATGTAAATGAAGAAAGCAGAGGATATGGTATTGTATGGACATTTCCACCCCGTGAGGGAAAATCATATGGCTGATGGACATAGAAAACAACCAGGATGACCCTGTCCGTCTCATACATTTTCTAGCACCCTTTCTAGTAACGTGGATTTCTAGCAATGTTAAGAAAAGAGTAGACTTCTATGCTTCTGTTTTCTAAGTAATTTTTTCCATTGAAAATGCATAATAGATGGGTGCGGTGATGCACGCCTATAATCTCAGTGATTCGAGAGGCAGAGGCAGGAGGATTACAAGTTCGAGACCAGAGGCAGTCTGTATAATTTAGCGAGACCCTGTCTCAAAAAGTAAAAAAGCAGAAAAAATAGGTTGGGGGTGCAGCTCAGTGGTCCAGCATTGGAAAGCCGTGCAAGTGCAAGGCCCTGGGTTCAACCTCTAGTACCGCACACAAAAAAAAAAAAAAAAAAAAAAGAAGAAGAAAGGAAAATGCATAATATTAGTTATTCCTTTCACTCAGTTGGTAGTTTTATGACTTATCCTCTTGCTTTTTTCCCTAAAGTGGCATCTGACTTACATGTGCATGAAAAACTGTGTTAATAAATTGTGCCTCAGTGTCATGAACCCCACTGCAATAGTAAACTTGAACACAAATGTTTGTATGTTAATAAATGGTGCCTCGGTCCTGCAAACCACTCTCTACTGGTGAACATGAAAAAGTTCATCATCTTTCTATCTTTTTTTGCATTTATTTCTAAAGCACACTTGTATGGAGTGGCCTCTGGGTTCTTGTTCTAAGCATTTTTAAAAACAATCATTATATACCAGTTCACTCATTGCTCACTGCTCCCAGGAAGATTGGCTCCTGAAAGGACCATAGTCGTGGAGAATATTGCCCACCAGCACACGTATGAGTTTAAATTAGAAGGCTCAGAAAAAGTGAAATGGGCCGAACACAACAAAAACTAGCTAGCAGCTGAGAGCTGTAAATAAGTCACTGCAGTGTTCCAAAAGAAATCTCTAAATCTATGCCATTCCTTTACACAAACTTCTTACCTATAACATATATTTGCCTAATGTGTATAGATGGCTCAAGTCTGTTTTTAAATATTTCATGTTCTTGGTCATATTTACTGATTAGACTTACTGTTTTGAGATGCCAGCAAGTAAAATATTTTGTATACTGCGTTTTAATTCAAAGTATAAAGTGTATGTGTGTGTGTGTGTGTGTGTGTGTGTGTGTGTGTGTGTATAATATATATATATATATATATGTATATATATATATATTCCTACAATATTTTTCTATTTTTCATCAAATTTTAATATGAAAATATTCCCAACCAGGGCTTCAAACGGATGAAAAACTGGGTTTAAATTCTGGTACTGGTTCAGTATGTTTGGGTTCAGTTAAGGTTTGGGCTAAAATCTTAGGTATAGGTAAAATTTCATTAAAAAAAAAAAAAAGGATTTAACCCAAAAGCTGTACCTATGTAAGTGATCAGATTCCATATTTAATGACTATCAGCCATGCTATCTTTCTATAGCTAGGACTGGTCCCCTTTATATTCTAAGGAGCCTTTTCTCCTTGCCTGTAGATCACTCCCTTGAACTATTTGCAGGTATATTCAAAAGATGAAAATCTATTTTTGTATTTTTACTTAGCCATTATCACAGCTAAAGAGGGTATTCCATGGCAAAATAAACTTTGGAAATATTCTTGCTAATATTCTTCTTTCAGCTAAACACACAACATACATAAACACGTTAAAGGCTCTGATAAATCCTGCAATAAGTCAACATGCCAAACTTCAATGTTAGCTAACCTAATATTTCCCAAACCTATTATACTAGACAATTTTTTTGTTTTGCTTTTACTTTGCATAAAACTTATAGATATCATGTGGAACTCTGCCTGAGTAGAATACACTTTGTGTATATTAAATAAATGTTACTAGAAAAAATTGCTGCTCAACCCTTGACAATAATTTAGAAGTCAAGTGTAAATAATGCTTGAATTATATATTGATTCGGTTACCCATTGTCATTATTGCCATCTCTTCCTTAGCCCCACGGGGCTCAAGACCCTAATCATAATGTTACAGATGGCACAGAAATGATTCACAACAATGGAGAATACAAGAAATGTATCAGGGACAAAGAAATAACTTCCAACAAATGGGAAATTCAAAAAGAAATTTAATTTACTCTAAACTCAACTTGGCTGTAAAATAGCAAGTGATGTTTTGTAAAGTAATCTAAATAGTAGATTCCAGCTCTGTAAATCTCAAGAGACAGACCTGACCCAGGATGACGATTCTTAGCGCTATAGCTTTGATTACATGAACTTCGTGCTGACCCTGGACTGATGGTCTTTCCTACCAGGAGCAATGAGAACACTCAGAGACAAGTTATTTCAGGATAATTGTCTCAGACCCAAGACCATATGGGAGGGACCTTGATATGCTATTAACAAATTTACATATTTTAGACATACACACATATATTCTCCTATCTTAAAAAAACACACACATGTATTTTAAGATTTAGGATTAAGTTAGTAAAGACAGAGGTGTATATCCCATTTTCTGAACATTCCTTATTCAAACCACAATTTTGCATTAAAAAAGTTCATGTGTTGGCTGTGGCAAAATTACACATTAAAATAAAAAAGACTATGTTTCTCTGTCATTCAACTTAAGTAGCCACTAATTTTTCTTGCAATAATTCTAGTTTCCCATATTTTAGCCATACGGAGCCACTGCATTTTGTAGACAACCCTATAGAAAACTGGTCTGAGTCCCACTTAGCCAACAGCCTACTCAGTGAGAAGACACTTCTTTTCATTGCTCTGACCACTTGCCCAGGTCTGTGGGTGGTATAAAGCTGGGATTTCATTAGTACTTGAAATTGGAGAGATATTTTTATTTATGTGTATAGTTGCTTTCCTTTAGTAAAAATTTAGAAATTAAAATGTGTTCTATCATAAAGCAGGCTACTTAGCATTTTGGGTCCTTCATAATTACTAAATGCTTTATGATAAGCTGACTCATTTATGACACTTTATGCTAAGTCAGATGTTTGAAGCATAATTACACTGTCCAAATGAAAGCCTCTGGTTTGTTTGTTTCGTGGTACTGAGGGATTAAACCTATGGCCTCATCCATGCTTGGCAGGTGCTCATTGTACCACTGAGCTGCACCCCCAGCCCATTTTTCACTCTTCATCTTGAGACAGGGTCTCCCTAAATTACGCAAGCCGCCTCTGGCCTCAAACCTGCTAATCTCCTGCCTCAGCCTCCTGAGTTGCTGGGATTACAGGTGTGAACCACTGTGCCCAGCAAAAGCCACTACTTTAAACAGTGGGTATCATGAACCTCAACTTCAAAAATGACTAATTGGCAAATTTTATCTTGTTATTTGTACTACCAGTGTAAATACCACTTCAGAATATGGGGCTGGTACTGGAATGCAGGTTTTTTGCAATAGCGTATTTTAATTAGAGAAGTCCATTTCCTGAGAAGTTACTTTCTGAGTCCCATTTTAAACTTCAGCCTTGTTTTTGTTGTTAGGTACTGTTGAGTCCAGTCCGACTCACAGCTGCCCTATGGACAAGAGAAGGAAACCCTCCCCGACATTGCCATGCTAGGCACTGCGTCAGTGCTTCTCTGCTATTCATAGGGTTTCCAATGGCTGTTTTTGGAGCAGGCTGCCAGGTCCTTCTCCCAGTTTTGCAGTGCTGGGGATCGAACCCAGGGCCTTAGAGAGCACAGAGCACCTCTCTACCAACTGAGCTAAACCCCAGCAAATTTCAGCCTAAGACTTTGTTTCTGTCGATCCTGTAGTTTGAAATATAAATGATCACCTCCTATCACACCCACCATGCACCCTTTTCATTTATTATGTTCATGTTTTTGTACATTTCCTCTTCGTGAGGCTGAGGCTTGATGGGAAATAAGCACAGAGCTCACCCACAACCCTAGAAGAGTTTGCTGCCCCCTGATTTTTGTTCCCTGCCCTCATCACTGACTGGCTCCCCAGAAGCAGAGCAGTAATAAAAAGCTGCCTGATACCCACAGAAAAGCCTGAAATCAAACACACATTGTCATGTGCCGGCTGCAGTCACTTTTCTCTCTCTTTCCATCTGGGGTATTTTCACTGACAATGCTGAGAAAAAGAACAATTTAGAACACCAAATTCTACGATTTTCTTTTTTCTTTAACAGAAGACCAACTGAAATGACCAATTCCTAACCTACAAACAATATCGATGACAATGTCAATATAACTGTTGTTGTTGTTGTTGTTAGGTGCTGTCGAGTCGTGTCCGACTCATAGCAACCCTCATAGGGTTTTCAATGGCAGATTATTTCGGGATTGCCTTGGGAGTGGGTTGCCACATCCTTCTCCCATTTTTGTGGTGCTGGGAATTGAACTTGGGGCCTCAGAGACTGCAGTGCAGCGCTCTACCAACTGAGCTAAATCCCAGCCCCAATATAACTAGAGATTAAAATATTTTTTTCAATACTCAAAACATACATTTAACTCTCTGTAAAATACTGTTGTTAGGTGTGGTTGAGTGAGGCCAGACTCACAGCGACCCTCAGGGTTTGCAATGGCTGATTGTTTCAGAATTGCTTTGGGAGTGGATTGCGGTGTCCTTCTCCGTTTTTTTGTGGTACTGGGGAGCAAACCCAGGTCCTCAGAGAGTGTAGAGCAGCACTCTACCAACTCAGCCAAACCCCAGCCCCTAGAAGATGTTAGAATACCAAAAAGGGAATTTGTTAAAAATGACTTCCTGGGAAACATAAAATTAATGACTTTAACCACACGTGTGAACGAGGCTTTTCATGTCCTGGCTGTTCACTACCATAGTTTCTCGGATGCAAATCAACAGGACTTCAGGATGAAACCTCCGAGGCTCATTGTGTAAGTGCTGGAAAGTCAGTGTAAGGTTCAAGCCACCGTGCTCTCTGGCACTATCTACAGTGGGATACTAGAGGAAAGCGGTGTGGACGTTTAGTACAAATGGTAGGAAGGATTTTAGTCTCGTGGAAAGTTCTGGAGCTGTGCTAGGCCACCTGCCTCCAGGTCACCTCCTGACTCGACCTCTGTCACTGTCTTCCATAAAGGGGCCTCCTGCACCTGCTGGACCAGCCTGGTACCCCAGGCCCCAGCCTGCCAGGGACCCTTGTGCCCCGAAGCCCCCACACCCTGAACCTGCTGGACTGGCCTCGCACCCTGGGCCCCAGCCTGCCCGGGCCCTCTGTACCCCCCAGCCCTCACTCCCTGCACCTGCTGGGCTGGCTTTGCACCCCCAGCCCCAGCTTGCCCGGCCCCGTGCGCCTTGCAGGCCCCTGCGTCTGCACCTGCTGGACTGGCCACGCACCCTGGGCCCCACCCTGCCTGAGGCCCCTGTGCCCCTCAGCCCCCACACCTGCACCTGCTGGACCGGCCTCATATCCCAGACTCCAGCCTGCCCGGGCCCCGTGCACCTCGCAGGCCCCTGCGTCTGCACCTGCTGGACCAGCCTCGCACCCCAGGCCCCAGCCTACCCAGGCCTCCTGCGCCTCTCAGCCCCCACACCCTGCACCTGCTGGACCAGCCTCACACGCCAGGCCCCAGCCTGCCCGGACCCCCTGCAACCCGCAGCCCCCGCGCCTGCACCTGCCTTTCCTCTCGGCGGCCTCAGCCTGCGTCAGGTGCAGGTAGAGGCTGTCCAGCTTGTCCGGCTGCTCCTCCAGGGGCCTCTGCGGCCAGAAGAGCGAGCGCAGCGCGGCGGCCTGGCGCAGGGCCTCCCACTGCTCCATGAGCGCGAAGAGCTCGGTGAAGGACTTGTGGTAGCCGTCCCGCAGCATGTCCACGCACACGCTCTTCTTGTAGGAGTTCCGGTACCTGCGGGGCAGAGCCTGGCTCAGCGCTGTCCCCAGCCCCACCCGCTGCCCATGAGCTCAGGCTCTGCAGTGAAAGGTGACTCACGCTGCCTTTCAGTCTGGGTGAAGGGTGGGAACCCCTGAAAGATCTGCCTGGAAACCCTCTGACTGAGCCCCTTCCGTTCAATGACACAGGCCTGATTTTTTTCTTTTTCTTTTTCTTTCAATCTTTTTTTTTTTTTTTTGCGGTACTGTGGGTTGAACCCAAGGCCTGGCGCTTGCATACTCTGCAAGTGCTGGACCACTGAGCTGCACCCTCAGCCCATATTTTTACTTTTTGAGACAGGGTCTCGCTAAATTACACAGACTGCCTCTAGTCCCGAACTTGCGATCCTCCTGTCTCCACCTCCTGAGCCGCTGGGATTATAGGATTATAGGCTACAAATTGCCCGGCTGACATAGGTCTGATTTTAAGGAAGTTAACAAGGAATGTACCAGTGCCAGAGCTAGGCTCCCTTTCATTAGGACAAATAAGGTCGCTGACTGGCAATATGAAAAAACACTTGATACCAGTCTCCTACCAAAACCAAGGAAGCAACCAACCAAACAAAACCCCCATATGCTGGTCGGAGATGAAATGCACTGTTTCATACCACACCAAAGCCACACATCTTGAGTGTTGCGTAGTGTCACGGCTGTGTGAGCCTGGGGTTTAGCCCAGTTGGTAGAGTGCTGCTCCACACACTCTCAGGCCCTAGGTTCCATCCTCAGCGCTGCAAAAATGGGAGGAGGATTTGGCAGCCCATCCTCAAAACAATCAGCCATCGAACCCCCTGTGAATAGCAGAGAAGCACTGACATAGTGCTGGGCCTGGCACAGTGTTGGGGAGGGTTCCGTTCTGTTGTGCATTGGGTTGCTGTAAGTCCAGCCTGACTCCATGGCACCTAACCCCGCCACCACCACTGTGTGAATGGAAGTTCATCATTCATTCCTGCTGCTGTACTGAACATCTTCTAGTGTTTATCGAAGCCTCTTACTAAATACACATACATATGAGATTATTTTCAGCTAGAGTTAAGCTCATGCTTTGGTAGGCTGATAATGCACTTCTTAGGACGAGCGCCTGGGAGGCTGAGACAGGAGGATTTCTTGAGCCTAGGAGTTTAAGTCCAGCCTGGGCAACAAAGCAAGACCCAATCTCAACAAACGAACAAACCATTCACCTCTAATTTCAATAATAAATCCTATGAAGGGAGATAGAGTGGTGGGTGACGACTCCATCTACAAATTGCTACTGCGCTCCCTACTGGGTGCCATCCCCGTTCCAGACCAAACAGGCCCTGCGCCCTTGTGAAGTGTGCATTGCAACCAGCAGCAGGCAGACAAATGACCAATGTGATTGAAAATTTCTGTACAAGAAATAAACAAGATTGTGGGCTAACAGCTGTGTGATGGCTGTTACTCCACCCAAAGAGCGAGCAGATGCCAAAAGGCGTAGTTACACACTTGTATACTAGTTACTTCGCATTCTTTCTTCTTCAGGGAAACAATTCAGTGTTTAGGAGTGACATGCTGCCGTACCACTAGCAATGCAAACCTCACTGTGCGGGGGAAGAGTTCAGCATTAGTCAGACTTCCAGAGGCTGAAGCCAGGCAGACCTCACCCCTCTGCACCTCATTTCTGCTCATCTATAAAAAGTGTGTTTTAATACAAGCCCTACCTGCATCTCAGGAATCTTCTAGGAGCCCAGTACAACTAAGTATGTGAAATACTCTGGGAGACACACACCCAGCGCGGCAGTTCTCAGCTCCTGGCTTAGGCATTAGAGTCACCGTGGCGGTTTCAAGAACAGCGACAGAACTGGCCAGGCTCCACCCGCCATCAATTCTCACGAGCGGCTCTTCTCAGGTAGAGGACAAAAGCAGTGCGGTTAGAGAACAGCGAGGTTGTGCTGTGGTCGCTGGGCTGTGCCTTGTGCATGGCAGGCGAGTGCTCAGCACCGAGCTATGCCCAGTCTCACCCCTTCCTAAAGGCGGGGTCAGGTTTAGAGGAGACCCTCGTGAGGGAGAGCCACGTGGGAAGGCCAGGCTGTGGGCAGAGGGTGATGGCCAGCCTCTGGACGGCTTGAGCCTGGGCCCTGGCAGGAGCCACCACCCTTAAGGACAGGCACCGGGAAGGAGCATCTGGCTGAGACACAGCCTTCCGCCACCTGCAGCCAGCCTGCCACACACCTAGCACTAAGAGAGAAAAAGAACGCATGTTCCCAGGATAAGCCCAAGAAATGGTCCAAATGGGGATGAGAGGAGGACCCGCTTTTCTCCCTCCCACTTCTCCTCCCCCCAGGGAGACCAGGAGAGGATGGAGGAGGGTGTCGAGGGCTGAGAAGGGCCACGTCCTCGCCCCTCACTGCACCCAGATGCCCGAGGGCGGCAGAGCAGACTGAGCTCCTGCCACATCCAGCTGCACTGAGGCGGAGGGTGACCAGCATCCCCTGCCCAGGACAGGCAAAGGCAGCAGTCAGGGGTTTCTAGGCGACGTGGACCAGAACCAGCCTGAATGGTGTGGGAGGAATGCCGTAATACTCCAGTGGGCCTGATGTATGCCACAAAGCTGAGGGGAGAGAGCCAGCGCGCCTGCCGCCATGTTACCCGGCCACTGGAAGGCGGTGTGTGATGAGAGGCTGTTTGGGGGCTGCCCGCTGCAGACAGAAGGAAGAGATGCACCTGGAATGAGCTGCACCGCTGAGCTCCACAGGGCCCAGGCCAGCACACCTTCTCGAGCTGACAGAACCAGCATAGATCAGGTGCACAGGAGGTGGCCGCCTGCACATAGGACACGAGAGGCTGGGAGTGCGTCCCTCTGCAAGTCAGAGAGAACTTGCCTCCCCCTATCAGGAAAGAGAGGCTTCTGGGTTTTGCCAAAAGTCAGGCAGCTGAGGGCCTGGTTCGGTGGCCTGGCCAGTTTGAGGCTGAGGTCTCCAGATTATCTTGAGAATTCTCTCCTGCCTGTCCTCTGCTGATCACAATAGGGCTTCCATAGCTCCAGTCATCACATCTGCCTTCAGGGTAAGAACGGGGATTTGTCTTTCCTCGTTGGGGGAAAACAAAAGCACTCCTGTAATAACTGGATTTCTGAGTCAGTCCACCAGCCAGAACTGGGTCACATGCCACCCTGCCTTGCTGGGAGGCATCTGGGCTCAACACTGTCCTGCCTGCTCTTGGGTACATTGCTGCCCCAACCCAGACTGGACTTACACGAGTAAAGGAGAAAGGAGGACTGGGGATGCGACAGGCAAATGCTGTGACAATCACAAGGCCCTTGGTGGAGATCAGAAAGTAAATACAGTGATCCCCTCTCTTGCCCTAGCTCTCTGGGGTTGCTCAGTCCAATGCAGGGTGTCCAGCTAAACTCGAATGTTGGATAAACAAGGAATGAGCTTTTATTATTCGAATGCCCTAGATAGTGCATGGGCCATACTTACATGAAAACAGTTTCTGGCTCTTCACCTGCGACATCAAACGCCTCCCATAGTTTTTTTTCTTTTTCTATTAACTCTACACCCCTGGCCCAACACCCTTCCGTGCAGTGCCGGGAGAGGGGACAGAATGTGGAATATTAAGCAACCTGAGAAATTGCCGAATTGCACTGCCTTACCTGAGAGTGACCAGATTAGATTTTTACACTAGGGAGGATCCAGGCTCAGGGCCAGGAATTAAAATTAAGTTATAAAAAAAATAAAGACTCTCCATTTAGCATCCTTGGATCTGTGACTCTGAGGTCCACACCTGATCCCAGAGAAGGACTGGGAGGAGGCAAAGCTCAGAGCTGGGGGAAGAGATTAGGGCTCGGCTGGTGACAGAGGGGTGACAGTGGGAGAGGCAGGAGGTGGGGAGCCTGGCAGGAGCAAGAGGATCAGCAGGAGTGAGTGGAGCCAGGCTTCTTGTGGTTAGGTGCCGTTGAGTCAGTATCTGACTTATAGTGACCCTACATACAGCAGGCCAAACACTATTGTCAGTGTTTCTCTGCTATTCATAGGGTTTTCAATGGCAGATTGACTTTTGGGAGTGGGTTGCCGGGTCCTTCTCCTAAGTCTACAGCACCTGGTGTTCCCAGGCGGTCTCCCATCCAAGGACTAACCAGGCCTGACCCTGCTTAGCTTCCGAGATCTGACGGGATTGGATGCCACAAGGCTATGGCTGCAGGCAAAACAGGCTTAGGAGACAAAAATATGGACCAGTGGGAGGCTGGGGGAGGAGGCTGGGTGAGGTCAGGTTTTTGATTGGGTAGTGGGTAACATGAGTTGCTAAAGAGGGGAATGCAAAAGGATGAACAGGCAGGCTTGGGGCATGGTAATGAGTTTGGGCTGGAAAATTTGAGTTTTGGGAGCCCAAAGACACATAAAAATGGTACCCTGGAGGGCAGCATGAAGGTAGCATTGGAGGCCTCAGAAGACAGGGCTGGAAATCCAGCCTAGAAATCTAAGCTAGAAATGCCACCATTGTACAGTCACACGTTGGCTGCCAGCACATTTTCCTGGGAGTGAAAACCTGCTGTTGTTGGGTATTGTGGAGTCAGATTCGACTCACAGAGATGCTAAGTACAGCAGAATGAAACACTCCCTGACACTATCACGCGCATAATCTTTTCATGTTTGAGCACATTGTTGCAGCCAGTGTATTTCTTCTCATTTTGAGTCATGCCACATCAGCAAAAGAAGGTCCCAGGGGCTTTACTACACTCTCATTGTTAAGGTCAACTCTACTTTTAGGGGACAACTCTTCCCCAGTCCTTTCTTGAATACCCTCCAGCCTAAGGGACTCATTTTCTGGCACTATATCTGACAGTGCTTCTCTGCTATTCATAGGGTATTCAATGGCTAATTGTTTCAGGAGCGGGCTGCCAGGTCCTTCTCCCATTTTCACGGTGCTGGGGGTTAATGTGAATTATTTAATGAGAAAAGTTTTCATTTATTAAAATGAGCAGGCTATCTGAAAATGAAAATGTTTGTCAATCCTCTGTATTAAATTTTAATTTCTCAGGTTTTATATTTCTTAACATAGAACCATAGCCAAAGTCCACATGCTTTATGGAAATAAACTTTTAAAAACATAAATAGAAATGTAAGGAGACCTCAACTTCATTATGTTAATTGTGATTTCATTCAGACCTGACGTTTTTAGCCTTTGGTTTCACTGACACATTAAAACACTTATAAATATGAGTCTAAACTAAAAGATCCTGCTTCAGGCATCAGCAGAAGAAAAACGTCTTTGACCTGAAGGTGCTATGCTGGGTGAGAACAGGAATTCTGGTAAAATTCATGGGGAGATTTAATATTATGGAATTTGAGGAGAGTTCTGATAGAAAAAAACAGGCTGCTCACAGAAGCAACGTGGTGACCCTCGTGGGCACGCTGGACATTGAGAAATGTGCACCTTGGGAAGACCTCTGTCCCCATGGGCCCTGAGGCTGACGGGGTGAGGCTGTAGCTGCAGGGGCCCTTGGAGGCGCAATCAGCGGACAACACAGGCTGTGCGGGTTCTCTCACCACCTGCGGGCGTTACTCACTCAGTGGAGGGCCTGTTGGCTATTTTTATCTACAACACAATTTCCCTAAACAATTCTGAGATTAAACAAATCCACAACCTGACAGACGGCATAAAGCAACACCTGACCCAACTCCAGCGTGCTCACAGTGCGCAGGTGCTGGGAAACCGGGAGCCGCCGGGGGCACCCCTGGGAGACGCGGCCTGGCTGCTGGTTCTCACTTACACGATTTCCAGTTGCTGCTGGGTATGGAGCACCCACGCGTGTCCGGCCGCAGAGCTGCCCCCTCTAAGGCGCTCAGTAACTCTGCAACTCATTGCTTCATTTTCAGATTAACAGAAGGTATAGATAAGCGGGGCTGGGATTTAGCTCAGTTGGTGGAGACCCGCTCTGCAGTCTCCGAGGTCCAGAGTTCAATTCCCAGCACTGTAAAACGGGAGAAGGAAGTGGCAATCTACTCCTGAGGCAATCCCGAAACAACCAGCCACTGAAAACCCTATGTGTGAGTCAGACTTGACTTCACCTAACTTTAACAGATAAAGGAACCCTTCCTCAGTGAGGTTGTGAACCGCCCAAGGACACAAGCTAGTAAGCGGTGCAACTGGGATTCACACCAGCTCTCTTTGGCTGGGAATTCTCAATTCCCTCCGCTTCCTCACACCCCTCCTATATATAAAATACTCTCGCTTCTCCCCTACCCCCCCCAACACACAACGTTGTGTTGATTTGCATTGACTGTGTAGGAATTGGACATAATCTGTCAATCAAGACGTAATCTCCAATTTGAAAGCCCTTCTCTTTATCCCTGCTAATCCATGCTTATGTTGGCTTGGAAAAGGAGATCAGTATCATTCTGTGACTCCTGGGCAATCTCCTCCTTAAAAAGATGAGTGGACAGCCAGTAGTGTCCATTAAGAGGAAAAACACTGACCAGGACAAACACCTAAAATGCTGAAGAGCATATGCTTCTACAATTGTGCAAAAGATGAGCAGATGAGGTCAGCAGACACAACCACTCCTCTCCCTTCACACCTGACTCCACGCACAACCTAAACGGTGGACGCTCAAAATCTCAGGCATTATCACCTATTCAAATATAGGATGACTGTATTTAGCATACAGGATGAACTGAAATTATGGTAAGGTGAAGCTTCACATTGAGTCAAATATTTCAAACACATTTCAATAAAAAAATACTTTAAAGGAAGATCATAAAATTTTTATTTAACCTGACAAAGATAAACTCAAAAGATTTGCAATAGCTAATCAAAAGTCAGGATAATCCTTTTATTCCATTCAGTTAATATTTATAAGTCACTGGTGGGTTATCTGTGTCAGTTATAACAGTCTCACATTCATATTATAGGGATAAATGTTATGGGAACCACCTATGGGATAATTACGTTGACTGAAATTAATACTTAAATAGCTTCGGTTAATATAATTTCCACAAAGTAAAGTGAATCACTATTCTTACCCATACTTTTCAGTGTAGGTAGATTTTACATGTGATTAAGATGAAAAAAAAAGTTATTTCCTGACACACACGTACTAAGTGATAACTATTGTACAAGTTCTTTTGGGGATATTTAATAGATTTTTGTAAGAAGAGTAATTTTTTCCCTGAAGTCAAAATAATGATACTGCATTTCCCTAGACATAAACAGACATAAGAAATTACAAAGAATTGAGTCTGTTCAGAACGACTTTCCTCTAAAAATATATAGAATTGCAATGAAAACTGAAAGCATTTATTTTATACATTTAGGTTTTTAGTAATTATTCATCATACTATTAATACTGATTAAAAATTACACTATTATCATTCATATATATGTATTTATAATAAACATTGAAGAGTAATAAAGTAATAGAAAGTTAATGTCTTTAGGCCATTTAGTTTATTTTTATGTACTTCGAAATATAGCAAGAAAAAAGTTTTAATATAAAAAAAAAAATCCCTTTTAAATGTAAAGAATTTCCAGTGAGTTGAATGGTCTCTGGGGGCATCTACTGGAAATTTAGCAAACTGCAGTCATATCATGTAAATTTGATAACTTCCATTATCTATCTTAATAGAGATACTATTTAATTGATATGCAAATAATACAAATGTAAAGTTATGTATGGTATTCTACCCCATCCATCCATCTGGCAGCAGCAAAACATGTAGCTGTCCATGAGATCGTTGAACAATTGCTCCACTGTCAAAAATGTCAATAGATTAACCATTTTCAAATCATTTCAGCATCATTTTTGGAAAAATTAGAAAGATATTTTAGAGGTAAGCATACACATGTTCAGTGAGGCATTTTTAATAATCCAAATAAGATGCATATAAAAAGCACTTTTAAATTATGATAATTTCTCTAAAACAAATTCCCTTTGCATCTCAGTACATTCAATCACAAATGATCTGACAATCACTGTTTATTTTCTATATGACTTAATTTAACTGCCTGTGTAAACATCTCAAAAAGTAGAATGTTGTTATACTTAAATCAGAAGAATCTTTTGTTTTAGTCATTAAAATGAACATTTCTCCTAAATACTTCAAAACCTCAAAGAATAATGAATGTGTACTACACATAATAGAATCATTGTGGATTAC
>VMDO01023137.1:0-32239 GCA_007922755.1 Pedetes capensis
TTTCTTTCCTTCCTTCCTTCCTTCCTTCCTTCCTTCCTTCCTACCTTCCTTCCTTTTTTCTCTCTTTCTCTCTGTTTCTTCCTTCCTGCCTTCCTGCCTTCTTGCAGTCCTTGGAAGTTGACCCTAGGGCCTTGCACATACTTTGCAAGTGCTCTGCCACAGGGCTGCACTCCAAGCCACCTCTCGCCCCCCCCCCTTTTTTTGACTTTTTTATTTTTGAGTCCACTGGCTAAGTTACACAGGCTGTCTTTTGACCTCAAACTCACAATCCTCCTGTCTATGCCTCCCAAGTTGCTGGGATTACAGGCATGTACCACTGCACCCAGCTCTAGAAATCTCGTTTCTAATTCCACAAAACTTGGCTTTTCTCAAAACTATTGTCTTGCTACTTTTGATAAGGACTTTGTTTTATGAGTGTTTGTTGGTGCCTTCGCTGGTGAAATTTTAAAAAATAAACATAATGGCTCAGCATTAAGTAGAATGTGTCAAGGTGACAAGTGCTTGAGAAATAAAAGAAACATTATTTTAATTTGTGTAAAATATCATCCCTGTATCACTGACAAAGAAATAGACTTAAAGAATTCAAATGTATAATAATTCAACAGGCAAGTGAAAAGAAGCTAGATATGTAGGATGGTGGATGTGGAGCTGCTGCAGTTTCAGGCTAATTGGTCAGGCAGTCTTTGACAGGACTTTGAGCAAAGACACTCTACTGATATAGAGAAGACCCAAATGCCACAAAGCTTTGGAAGTTAATTATCTGTAGGTAAGGATAGGGCTCCTTTCAAGGTGTGTATAAATAATTATCTTGTCATTGCAGGGGTGAAGTTAGATAGGAGATGGGACGCATGGGAAGAAAGTACATAAGTTCAACTGGGCACAGTCAAAAAAGAGAAGCAACTTGCTAGATCATGTGCTTCTTGAGCCTTCTTGAATATATGTAAGAGAACTATCTAAAATAAATGAAGGAAACAACTATTAGTAGGGAGTACAGATCTGGGATCTGACATTACCATGGTACCAGGGGAGCGATCTGGGAAGTAGACAACAAACCTCGGTCCTTGGTCATGTTTATAAATGGACCCAGAGGGAACTCTCAAGATGCTTTATGTAGAATTAAATGGAAGAGAGTGAGAGTCAGGACAGACAGCTTGAGGCAAGTAGGTTGGAGTCTTAGGCCTATGGGGACAGAGGAGAGGAGGAACAGGCCAGGCTTGGATCCTCATGAGGAGAGGGGAGTAGAGAAAGGGAGCGAGAGAGAGAGAGAGAGAGAGAGAGAGAGAGAGAGAGAGAGAGAGAGAAAGAGAGAGAGAGAGAGGAGGGAATTTTCTGTTTTTTAAGTCCCTATCTCCTTAAGGGGAGAGATATTCCTTCCCTCTCTTTGAGCTTGTCTTCAGGTGTGACAGATTTCTCTCACCTTCCAGCTTAGGCTGGCCTGCCCAGGGTATAATGCAGATCTTTCCCTTTAATGCAGGAGGGGTCTTGCTTCAAATTTGAATTCCCCTTCCTAGCCCTGACCTGGAGGAACATGTAGCCCTCATATGTAAACAGAGTTCTGGTTACAGATTTGACCATTTGTTAAGATGCTACAGGTTATAAACCAGTTAGCTGAAAAAGGATATTATCTCTTAGCAACCATAGTATTTGCAAGGATATTATCTCCCAGGGAAACACTGACCACGAGATCCAGACATTTATCTCAAAGAAAGCTCACATTGATATTCATGTCTGAGAAGGCTGAAAAGCAGATGGCTGCAGAAACCTCTTTGATTCTCTTTCTTCCTGCCTAGTACCCTCTATCACAACTGTATGTATTTGACCACACTAAGTAAATTTCACTATTTCATGACCTAGTATTTATTTCCAGTGCTTTATGGTTTCTTTTAACATCTCAAACAGTCTGGGATCATTTCAGTTTGATTAGCAGTTGTGGGGTCAAATGCAAAATATTCTAGGTCAGGTACATGTTAGAACATTAGGAGGTTATGGGAAAATGGAGTATAATGAAGCAAAGAAAACATGGCTCCTTATATCTGCAGATCTTATACCTGTAGAGTCAACCAAATGTGGACTAAAAATATTTTGGAAAAAAATTGCTTCTGTACTGAACATGAACAGACTTCTTTCTCCTTAATATTCCCTAAACAACATAGTATAACACTATTTACACAGCATTTATACTTTATTAAGTATTGTTGCATGCAGCTGTAGCACTGTGGTGTCCCATCCTGGCAGATCTTGTCAACTAACCAGGATGGGGCCTGATTAGTACTTGGATGGGTGACTGCCTGGGAATACAGGTGCTGCAGCCTTGGGAGAAGGACTCAGCAGCCCATTCCACTCTAAAAAACAAAACAAAAAAGCATTCAGCCATTGAAAACCCCATGAATAGTAGAGAAACACTGACAATAGTGTTTCATCTATTATACATATGGTCGCTATGAGTCAGATACTGACTCAAGGGCACCTAACAACAATAGCAACAAAGTGTTGTAAGTAATATACACATAATTTAAAGTATAAGATAATGTGTGTAGATTGTATGCAAATACTATGTTATTTTATGTAAGTGAAAGACTATCTGCACACTTTGGTATCCAGGAAGGTCCTGGAACCAGTCACCCACAGGACAATTATAATGTTGTAAGGAAGCACAGTGGGTTCACACCTTGATGAGTGAAAACCTGATAAGCATAACCAGGAAACAAAAAATGCAAAAAAAAAAAAAAAATGTATTATGTGTTACAGCAAACAAGGAAAGCACTGGAGACAATTCTCAAAGCAATGTTTCTCTTGACAAAGAAAACAAGGGGCTTTTATTGGGGAAATGCATATTCATGCAGTAAAGATTCCTTATAGCATGAAGAGGTGGGCACATCCCCAACCATGTTGAGTTTGAGGTTGCGCTTCTTCATACATTGCAGATTCAAAAACTGGTAGACAGAGCACCTCTGGGCAGAGAACTTAGTATTATAATGAGCAAAGCTTACTCTAGATCACTTTTCAAAAGTGAGTCAGAGAAACTTGGCGACTTTGGCTTATTCCTTGTGAATTTCTCTGTAGAACTTTTAATCTCAGACAAACTAACAATAATAAAAATGACGGTAACAACAAAACTACAAAACAAAATAAAACCAAGCAAAAAACCAACTTTGAGAGAGCACTCATGTTTATTTAAAGGGGCAGCACCTCAAATATAGATGATTGTCTCTTAAAGTACTTGCCTAATAGCTAACACTGTTATTCTCAAAACTAGTGAGTTTTGGCTGACTGAAGACTTTTGACATCAAAAGTACTGATTTTATTATAATGCCTCATGGCTTGAGGAACTAAAAACATACATTGATAGAATATTCACTGTTTCACAATGATCTTACTTTATGTCATAAAGTAATAATAAAGAAAACCAAATATTTTGGTATATGGAAGCTATTATTAATCCAAGTTTTGCTCATACACTCAGTATAGAAAAGATGGAGGCAAAATAAAAAGTATACATAGAATTTCTCACATTTACTATTACTACTAGTACTACTGTTTTTCCATAAAATGTTCACATGTATTTACTTAAAATAAACCTTAAAGAGTCTTTTCACCTTCATATTTCTTCAAACTGGACAAACTGAGAGGAAGTTTGTCAGTGTTCCCTCCTACTTAAGCATGGATTTTTAAAAAATTAGTTAATTATTTAGTTAATTAATTTTTTGGAAAAGAAGGAGGTCCACTTGCTCTTTTGCTCATACTTGTGGTTAACGTATTTTCTTTACCCTTCAGCCTTCCTTATCTGGCATTAACTTGGGGAACTGGCCATATCTGTCCCTGGAGGCAGCTGGATCCATGTCAGCAAAGTACTTAACCTTGGGGAAAGGACATTGGAAGATCATGAGGACGTATGGAAGTAAACACAGGTAATGATATTTCAACACATTGTTCTACCATGTTACATATGCGCGAGGTTCATAGCAATGATAGCAATGAGAAAAGCCTTAAAGGAAAGATATGAGATTGAAGAGGGTGGGGTAAAATGATATCACAGATAGTGATAATGACAAATATTTCCCTTGCCTCTCTCTTTTTGCTTTGCCATATCCAACATCCCTCCAGTGGGTTGTGTAATGGGGGCTGACATCACTCGTCTTTTGTAGTGTTACACAGAATACCAGATTAAGTCTACACACATTAATAGGAAAAATGAGAAAAGAAATGCCTTAGAAAATACAGTGACTTGTGTTCTGTTTGTTTGTTTGGTTGATTGGTTGGTTGGTGAATGGAGTCACTTAGATCTGCTCACACTTTGGCATCTAAACCTTATCTTTGGTACCAAATGAGCCAGTCATGAGGAAAACAGTAATTTGCTTGTGCAATAGTAATGCATTGCTTGGGAAGCAAGGTTGCTGTGTATGTGTAAGAGCATAGCATTACAACAGAAGCACATGGAGGCTTAAATACTGCACAAGGAATATGTACGTTTAGATTGGTGAACTGAGATGAAGGCTATTTTAAATTTCCAAGTTCTACATTGTATGGAAGAAGGAGAGGAGAGAAGAGAAGAGAAAAGGCAGAGGAGAGAGGAGAGAGAAGAGAATAAGACAATAAATATGAAGAAGGTCCTAGCCATCCTATTGTGGAGAGAGTGTGATGGGATTCAAGGCTGGAGGTCAACATCAGTGTCAGTGCCAGCAGTGGGAACGGGAGGGGCTGCTCCACATTAGTCACCTAACAGCCAAAGTCCCTGCCAGCAGCCAGGGTGAACAGTGTAAGGTAGGATGAAAGACACAGAAAGGATGCTGACCATGCAGGAGACAGAGCCTGGGATCCTTAAAAGACAGAGAAATAGTGATAATCTCAAAACTGACTGAGAAAGATCATAAATTAGAATAGAAAAATCCTAGGAAAGGATCCAGGCTAAAGAGGCAATCTGCCTTATTGTAAAACTTAAAAGGAGATGATAGGGTAGAGATTTCCTTAATTTAGAAAGGAAAACAATTCTTTAAAAAGAAAAAAAAAAGAAAAAAAAACTTTACCCCTCTGAAGCAGAGAAACAGGTTTTATTTTTTTAATCTTTTTTCTCCCTGTGCATATTTTTGTCTGTCAGCATCTGGCCTCACATAAAGCAGCTGTTCACAGGAGACTTTCACATTGTAAATCTTTTTACCAAGGACCCTGCAGCTTTCTGCTCAGTATTTTGGTAAAACAGATACCAAGTGGTACTGGGAGGGATCATCGAAAACAAATAAAATAGCACTCAACAGTGAGAGTCACATGGATTCCCTGGTTACCTGGAGATATCCTTCTGTAGGCTTTCTGAATATTCACAACTACCTTACCCAGCTTTGGTTTAATACTGGGAAGAAGATGGCAAAAACATATTTGGGGGTTGGCATGTCTTGGTCTTTAAATTTTCAAATCTTCAAACCTTTCCTGTTTATTTTCCAGTGATCAATCTCCATTATAACTTAGAAATTTCAGCCTGCCCATGGTGGATGAAGTGAGGAGTCCATTGCTCTGCACATAATAAGGCTTAAAACCCAGGCAGCAGATGGAGCCCTGGAGGGTCCCAGAATTTTCTTCTTGCTTGTCTGTGCAGCTACTGCTTTCAGCCTTGTCTTCCTGCCTCCTTCTTCTTCTACTATCTTAGATTTTTCTCCTTTTTTTTAAATTTCAGTTTGGGACACCTGATTATTTTATTATATTCTTGGGTTTCCTGCTCAGATTTTGATACTATATACTCTTGATTTGGAGTTTTCAACAACTGGATTAAAGATGTTTGCCCTACTGATTAAGCTAGGTGGAAACTGCAGTGTTTGTCGGATTGAGAGACTGAGGCAGATTTAGACATAGTACCAATTTTCACAAACATGTGTACTTTTGATAAGAGTACCTAAGAGGCTAATGAAAAACAGGTTAAATGAAATACATTTTATTTGAAAGTATAGAATTGTACTTCCCTGATTGTTAAAATAATTTTTATAACCCTATGATAGTACTTAAATCTGTAGTTTTTCTACTCTCCAGCAAGAGAGATGCTTTAGAATAAATACAAACAGCAATATATTCTTCTCTTGAAATTTATGAGGATTTTACTCAAGAAATCATGTTAGACCCACTGAAAATATCCTTTTCTGGAGGGTTGATGGGAGGTCTCCCAGAATTAATGAAAGTCACTTCTTTTAGGAGGAATAGTAGGAGATTGTCATTAGATCCTCAGTGTTTTGAGGATTTTAAAGGGGGCAGAGAGACATACCCCATATGTCTATCAGCTCATCATTTTGTGGGGGCTTGCGTGATGCTGTGATGTTGAAAGTGATGCCATTGGTGTTTCTGATACCAGCAGGGCCACCCATGGACAGGTTTCAGGACCTGGCAGCCCACCCCCAAAATAATCAGCCACTGAAGAATCCTATGAATAGTAGCAAAACATTGTCAAATAGAGAGTCAGAAAATGAGCTGGAAAGCATTCAAAAGATGACTAGGGAAGAGTTGCTTCCCAAAGGAGAGTCCACCTTAATGATAGGAGTGGAGTAGAGCCCCTGGGACTTCCATTTGCTGCTGTGGCATGACTCAAAATGGAAAAAAACACAGTGACTGCAACAATGGGCTCAAACATGAAAAGAACATGTGCATGGCACAGTGCTGGATAGTATTTTGCTCTGTTGTGCATAGGATCTCTGTGAGTCAGACTCTACTCAATGGCACCTAACAACAAGAGGGGGATAGAGAAATGTTGGTTAAAAGGCACAAAGTTAGGAGGAAATCTCTAGCAATCTCATATAATATAATGACTATAGTTAATAACTATGTAGCATATATTGAAAATTGCTAAGAGACTACAGTAGATCTTAAATATACTTACCAGAAAAAGAAATAACTATGAGAGGTGATAGATATGTTCATTAGCTTGATTTAATCATTATATAATATATATATATAATATACATGACTTTGTTTACCACAAATATATCCAAATTTCAATTTGTCATTAAATGTTTTTGCTGTTAGGTGCAGTCAAGTTGTGTCCAACTCACAGTGACTCTGTACAACAGAACGAAACACTACTTGACACTGTGCCATGCCCAGCACTATTGTCAGTGCTCCTCTGCTATTCATAGGGTTTTTCGTGGCTGATTGTTTCGAGAGTGTCCTGCTGGGTCTGTCTCCCAAGCCTACAGCATCAGATATTCCCAGGCAGTCTCTCGTCCAACTACTAACCAGGCCCAACCCTGCTTAGATTTCAAGATTTGATGAGATTGGGTGCTACTGTGGCATTGTTGCAGGCAATTAAACCTTAGTATAGCTGAAGGAAAGGGAGAGAGAGAGAGAGGAAGAAGAAGAAGAAGAAGAGGAAGAAGAAGAAGAAGGAGAAGGAGAAGGAGACGATGATGATGCAGCAGCAGGAGGAGGAGGGGGAGGAGGGGGGGAGGAGGAGAAGGGGGAGGTAGGGGAGGGGAGGGGAGAGAAGAGGAGAAGAGAGGAGAGGAGAGGAAGGAAATTAACCACCTTAGAAACCCCAATTTATTTTTCCTATACTCTCAAACTACTTTTTGCCCAGCTTGGAAGTCTTCTCTGTTTTCCCTAGAAAGCCTATCATGTGAGTAATAGGCCTTTCATTCTCTCTTGGTGTTTGTGGCAACATAGGTCTAATTTTCTGATCCAAATTTTGAGTGGAGCAGTCTGTCCTGCTTCTGGGAGGTGACTACAACATTATCATATGAATATATTGCAATATTTTCATTCACTTTCAACTTGATAGAAAGTTAATTTTCCTAAAAACTTTGTAAGCTAGAATTTAACAATGAATATTCTTGTCCATGTAACCTTGTTGTACAGTGCTTGATTTTCTCCAGAGTTTATCCCTAGAAGTGTGATTGTTGCCCATCTGCTAAAGGATCTTTTGCTTAATTCAGATAGAAATCATGAAGAGGGAAACTCCAGCTGCCTTAGTGTTAGCAGCTCTGAGTGCTAGTGGCTCTGGCGTCTAGTGTTAGCAGGTCTCCTGGTGCTCCGCTAGCTCTCCGTGTCCACAGCTAGCTGCTTTCTGTGTTGCTCAGTGTTAAAGTCAGCAGCTGTTAGTGCAACTGGCTCAGCCTACTCTACACATGATAGAAATCACGAAAAGGCAAAATAAAACCATCCAAAAGAGGCTTTTTTAAGACTTGCAGTACAATGACTCAATGAGGGTGAGAGATGTGCTGCATATAAAGATGAAAATGGGTGGGCTCACACATGCATACAGGTCTTGCCTCCCAACCATGGATTTTCTGCACAGTTACACAAGGCTGTGGAGACATTGTAGGCAGGCCTGCCCTGGCTGTCATAGAGGAGGAAGATTCCATTGTGGACCAGAGTGTAGGTATGTGAAGCCGCTACAGAGGGCTGGAATCTTCCGAGGGTCTTAGGGCTTGGAAAGCTGCTGCAGCCCAAGCCAAGTTTCTTGGAGCAGTTGTGGGAAGTGTGATCTAGCCTTGGCCAGAGCAGAGTCTTCTGGCACAGCCAGGAGGCATTTGGGACAGCTACAGCTGTCATGATGGCAACTTGGCTGGACTGTGAAAGATGCAGCCTCCTGGCTTTGTTCCAGGGGAGCAGCTGCACCCAAACAGCCCAGCATGGGGAAGAAGAAGGCAGCTGAATGGCTGTCATTACCTCTCATGGGTCTAGGTAGCTTTGGCTATCAAAAATGGAAAGAAGGAAAGAAAAGAAAGAAAAAGAAAAAGTAGGGAATATCAGGCCCTTCTTTTCAGTCTTGGGATCACATCCTCAAATTTAGTAGATGCTGACTGTCCTACATATTTCCAATTACTTTCCTAAGTTTTTGTGTCCACTCCCAACACTCCCTCACTCCCAACAATTATGAGAGACTCTGTTGCTTCATATCTTTATCTTTGTCATAATTAAAATTGGGGGGTGGGTAAATCTAAAGGATATGAAAAACATTTTTTGTGTGATTTTAATTTGTATTTCCCTGGTTGCTTATAATGCTTAACACCTTTTCATTATTGCTGGGTTTTAGGCTTCTTTTGTTAAATGCCTATTTATCTTTGTTAATTATTGACTATGTGGATCATAATTAAAACTAAAAACTGTAAAAGTTTTTTATGAAGCAATCCACCAGTATATTTGACAATATTAAGGTATTATTGGGTGTTATGTTTTTAATAAGATTCTTTAGATTTTAAAACATGCATAATGAAATATTTATAGAGGAAATAATACACATCTCAGTTTGGGGGTAGGAGGTTGGATGAAGTATAAATATGATCAAAAGTGGATTGTTAATTGTTGAAGAGAAGCTATTCAAATGGTGGTCTTTGGCAGCATTTGTAACCCTTTGCGTTTAACAGCAGTAAGTTGTAGCAGCAGACTGGTGGGAGCAGAAGCAAGCGTAATCTTTTGCTTTATAAGTGTTGCAGCTCTCATGTAGGTCTAGGAAGTCAGGATTCCTAAACCATTGACAGGAGCAAGTGTTGCAACTTCCAGGATTATGTATCAGGGACTCCTCAGCCCTTGACACGTAGCCAGTGTGACAGCTCCTAGGCCTAAGATGTCTAAGATCCTTAGCCTTTAAGTCTACTGCTTCTGCCACTGTCTTTGTTGATGCTGCACCATTGTTGCTGCTGTTATCACTGCTTCACTGCCCCTGCTCTGCTGTCATTCCCATGGTTCCATCTCTACAACTGTCAAGGCTGCTGGTGGTTCCCATAGTTTTGCTTGTTCCTAGGATCAAAGGCACACAGTTCCTACCATTCACCACTGCCAGTTGTTACAGCTGGTGGTTTCCATTGTTTCTGTAGGTTTCAAGGATGCAGTTCTCCTGGTTTGCCCCTGCTACTTGTCACAACCTCTGGCAGTTCTTATGGCTCTACCTCTACTAGTAGTAGTTTAAGCAGCTACTTGCTCTACTGTTTCTCCTTGTGCTGGCTGTTTTGCTGTTGCTGCTGCTCTGCTATTGCTGCCACTATCACTGCCATTCGGTGGCCACTGCTTCTTTCTTTGTGTTACCAGTTCAGCCTGCTTTGCTAAAGGTAGGCAAGAAAAGACCACTTGAGAGAAGCCTTCTATTGGGCCTAGTGTTGCAACACCAGGGGAGGGTATTCCCAGAAGCTCAACCTTGTTATATAGCTAGAAGGGGTGCTTGCACAAATCACAGCAAACCTTTCATTCAAATGAAGGTTTGTGTTTAAACCAATCATGGCATTGTCTCTTTTGCACCAGTCACAGCAATCTCTCTCCTGGGCCATGAGGGGACATGTACCCCTAGTGGCCTAGATGGAAATGGTTTCAGAGAAAGTCCACCTCAAGCTGCTTGAAATAGTTATAGCTAGGGTTGCACCCATGGAAGCCAGAGCAAGCAGTGTAATTGTTGAGTAGCTTCCCCAAGTTATCTGTGGAGGGTTTAAAATGGCAGGCGCTGGTGTAAGGGTGGTTTGGCTGGCTGCTTGACTGACAGTCCTTTTGCTCAAGGAAACAGCAAGGGAGAGTCCAACAGCTGCCAAATATGGAATCTAGTTGTCCCATATTCCAACACCTTTGCCTATTTACAGGAAAATAAACATCATAGGAATGCACAGTAAGAATTTAAAAAAACTTATTAATACCTATAGTGATTTTGTTGTGTTGTTCTTGTTAGGTGCCATCGAGTTGGTATCCGACTCATAGCGACCCTCACAGGGTTTTCAATGGCTGAGTGCTTCGGGATTGCCTTGGGAGTGGATTGCCAGGCCCTTCTCCCAGTAGTGATTTTAACAGTGTTTTAATAATGTTTAACACCTGCCTAGTGCCCCAGAGATAGGTGAGTCTTCCTGATTTGTCTCACTTGGTGCCATTATACTATTTTCTTACTTTAAAAAAATGTTTTTATTTTTCATAATAAAAAGTTAAGATAAGATTGGATGATAAAAAGGAGAAAAGAGGCCAAAAATTGGGAATAAAAATAAAGGAGAGATAAAGAGAGATACACTAGAGAGTAAAAGTGAATATTGTGACTGTTACTCTAGTCCAAAAATTTTGAATATTTAGATGAAAGAATAATATTATCCAAACATATATATTTCTGACACTGATTTAGGAAGAAAGAACTCTATAAAATTATCACTAAAGACTGTATAAGAAATCACAACCTTCCTGTCCCACTACCAAGACAAAGCCTGACCTAGAAAGACATTATGCACTAATTCTTCTAAACATTGGAGACATTAACATCTTTATTTTATATAACCTATTTTAGTGAATAAACAAGGAGTAAAAGCTTTCAGATTCACTTTGCAAGGCTTATATAGTTTTAATACAAGCCCAGACTATGATGTTTAAGACTATGTTAATGATATGTTAAGACTATGATGTTTTAAGCAAATCTCACTTTCATATGAAATTAATATTTAAAAAAAATATATATATATATATTGCAAGTGGGTAGGACTGATTAGGGAATTCTAGGAAGATTTACCAGTTGAAAGTCTATTCATATGTTGTTGTTATTAGGTGTCCAATTCATAGCAACCCTATGTACAAGAGGCAAAACACTACTGTCAGTGCTTCTCTGCTATTCATAGAGTTTTTAATGGCAGATTGATTTTTTGGGTGTGTGCTCCTGGGTCCTTCTCCTAAGCCCGGTATCTAGTGTTCCCAGGCAGTCTCCCATCCAAGTACTGACCAGGCCCAACCCTGATTAGCTTCAGAGATCTGATGGGATCAAATGCCACAGAGCTATGGCTGCAGGCTCTATTCGTATACTTCAACCATTTCTGCATTGATGGATAAATTATCCATTTAATTTTTTTCCTATTTATTTAGAAAATGCATTTGATAAAATTCAACACTTGTTTATTATTTTAAAAATAGGGAATTAAGAATATAAATGAGTTCCTTCACCTGAGAATCTTATTTATCAAAAAGCTATAGCAATATATTCTTTTTTTGGAACTGAGAATTGAAGCCAGGGCCTCATGCATGGTAGGCAAGCATTTCATCACTGAGTCATGCCAAACACTCCACCTTTTATTTTTTATTTTGAGACAGAATCTCACTAATTATACAGGCTGGCCTCTGATCTTGAAATAGTGATGTTCCTGTCTCAGTTTCCCAAAAGAGCTGGGATTACAGGCATATGCCACAGTGCCTGGTGATAGCAAATATATTCTTTAGAATTCTTCCCACTAAATTGAGGCAAGGATGTCCACCATCATTAACTGTTTTACATTGTATTAAAGTGTTGAATAAGTCAATACTAGTGAGGTAGGCAAATTTTCTGGTACAACATCAAGCTACAAAAGTCAACTGTGTTCTTTTATATCAGTAATAAATAACTGGATAATTTAAAAGAACAAAGTTCTTATTCACAGCAGACATCTCTCTATGCCTACATATGCATGCACAAACACAAAATCTAATATAATTGGGACCTACTGTACATACTTTTATTTTTAAATTTTCACTGATTACTATGTCCTAAAGATATTTACATGTCAGTAAATATATATATATATATATATATATATATATATATATATATATATATATATATATATATGTGGTGGCTGGGATTTAGCTCAGTTGGTAGAGCGCCGCTCTGCAGTCTCTGAGGTCCTGAGTTCAATTCCCAGCCCCGCAAAAATGGGAGAAGGATGTGGCAACCCACTCCCAAGGCAATCCCGAAACAATCTGCCATTGAAAAACCTATGAGGGTTGCTATGAGTCAGACACGACTGGAGGGCACCTAACAACAACAACAACAACAAATATAAATATAAATATATATATACATATATATGTTTGTATAAATATAGTTTCTTCCCATGTGTCTCTCTGAGTAATAAGGATAGTGAATGAGTGTGAACTCTTCCTATAAAAAGCATCACTTATAATCATAGACATCACATCTGAGTAACCAGTACCAATCAGGACCTAGGTAATATTCCTCCAAATAGGTTGCCTCATAGTCATGAATTGAAAGGTTTCATTCATATCATAAAAGTCTGTGAGCTGTGCTGTTCTTAACGCTAGAGAAGGAAAAGGCTAGGACATGTCAGGAGAATTTGAGCCACAGAAATGCATGATAAGAAAAAAGTCAAATTAATTAACTTGTCAAATACTTCCTCTCAGATTCTATGAATGCAATAGATTCTTACATAATGAATTATTATTCCCCAGTAGTGCATAGCATGCACTTTTTTTGTTTCTCTTTGTTTTCCAATTTGTGAATTGGACATACTCATGAATTGACATGGTATTTGAGAAAGATACAAATGGTGGCTGAGGAACATTTTGCATTGTTAAACAGTTCATATTCTTTTTATTTTGCATACATTATAGCTCTAGATATATGACACAGATTTTTAAATGTTGACAGTTAGATAGATATTGACTAATCCTAACCTTGCTGGCCCATCAACAGATCATCTGGGCACATGCAATAATAAACTTAGTTATCTTTAATATATGAAACCCCAAAACTTTGCACATAATTAATATTTTTTCTTTTTTTTGTGTGTGGTACTGGGGGATGAACCTAGGGCCTTGCGCTTGCATGCTCTGCGAGTGCTGGACCACTGAGCTGCACCCCCAGCCCATTTTTTTTTTTTTTATTTTTTGAGGCAGGGTCTCACTAAATTACGTAGACTGCCTCTGGTCTCGAACTTGTGATCCTCCCGCCTCTGCCTCCCGAGCCTCTGGGATTATAGGCGTGTGCCACTGCGCCCAGCTACAATATTTTTTCTAAGTAAAAATATTTTTGTTAATGTACAAAAATGAAATATTATATTTAATAGTTTGCTTGATTTAATAAATATTTAGACCTTTGGTACCTGGGCCTGGGTCTTGTACTTTTTTCTTGAGTCTGTAAAGTTTAAGGGAAGTCCTAGCTCTGTAGAGATCAGGTTCTTTGTAAAAGGTAGTCATGGAGTTGTTCCTTTAGAGTACTCATTCTGTTTTAAATTATGTGCCTGTTAGTGTGATTTTGGCTGAATTCTCCACTAGACTCTATAGCATGATTCTTCAGAGCCTAGGTAACTCAGAGTAGGCACTGACTGGATATTTGGTGAGTGAACAACAGATGAATACTTGTCTCTTCTTGTAGTGAAGGACCTGCTAACCTGGCTCTATCCTCTGACACCACAGTGGAGCTCCATGCCTCTGCTCTAACAACTCTCTTCTCTACACTCATGCTCAGGCGTCCGTTCCACAGTAACATTCCAAGGTTAAGGTGATTGGAGAAGGAAAGGATTCTAGCCTAAGTAATATGTAGTATTAGAACCATTTCTTCTTCTAGGACCCTCAGCTCTTGTTCTGAGTTCAAGGCTCCAATCCATAACTTCCCTTCTGGCAGCAGAATTTACTAAGTGCTGTTTGGGCTATTTGATCTACTCTGGCAGATTTTCTAGTTTTGACTCCCATAGTGGATTTGTGGTAGGCATTATTAATGTTCACCAATGTTCAATCCTATTCTGTTTTGTGGGACTTGGAAAGGGGATCCCCATCCCTTGATATTGGCCATGTGACTACCTAACTAGGTGTGCCAAATGAGATGTGTGCAAAAGTGACATCAATGGATGTTGCTTTTGGACTAAAACCTCTAACTGCTATTTCTCAACACTCTAGCCCTAGCTTTTGTATTGCTGAAAAGATTGTAGAAGCCTGTAGTGATATGGTTTCATCTTAAGATATTAGAGTATCAGTAACTAAAGTTTAAATCTTAAAGGACAACTCATATTCTTAGTTTTCAAAAGCGTTGAGCTAACTTTTATACTTCAGAGTAAGAAATAACTTGCACCAATGATTATTAAAATATACATTTGTTAGGGATGGGCTCATTTATATAATTAGAATAAGTCATCAGGTAAGCCCAAATATGAGTTGGAGAAAATACTGAGTAGCTTTTAAAATGTTGAGTAGAGGTCTATAAGATTTTCAAACTCTTAATATACACATGCATACACATAAAACTTTGCAGTTTTAATACCTAAGATGACATATGCCCAATAGTTTTATAATTATTAAGTAGCTAGGTTAGTTCTCTAAGGTTACTATAACCAAGTACCACATACTGCATAAACCACAAAACATTTATTGTGTCAATGGTTCTGGTGGCTAAAAGTCCAAAAAATGAAAAGAATTTTTAAAAATCACTTTTGCCAGAATTATATTTTGGGAATTAAACCCTTTCAGGGTTTTAGACTTTAGGATTTTGATTTTAGGATTCAATATTCAGGATTATGGAATTTGAGATTGTGCCTTTTAGGTTTATGGCCCAAGCCTCCTCAGCTTGATACTTCTCTACATGCACTGCTTATACTTAGTATTTTGTACTCACTATACTCTGGGCTGGGGCTGGGATTTAGCCCAGTTGGTAGAGTGCTCCTCTATAGTCTCTGAGGTCCAGGGTTTGATTCCCAGCACTGCAAAAATGGGAGAAGGACATGGGAATACACTCCCGAGGCAATCTCAAAACAGCCAGCCATTGAAAACCCTATGAGGGTCTCTGTGAATCAGACATGACTTGATGGCACCTAACAACAAGAATGTACTCTGGATCATCACAAAGCCTTTATACATATTGCTTATTTAACCTGGAAAATATTTTCTATCTCGTGGATGTCCTCTAGATTTCAATTCCATCTACTTTATCAAGAAAACTTCCTTGCCTGCTTTATTTTCTTCTCCCCATCTCAGTACTTTTGATTGAAATATTACATTTGTTTATGTAATTTTCTAATTGTTTTCTGTTGCTACACTAGAGAACATACTGCATTATGTGGAACACCACATTTGTGTATTTTCACCATTGTATTTTTAGTATCTAACTTGGTACCTATTGCACATCAGGCTCTCAATAAATTATTGATTCAACAAATTAATACAAACAAAGAACTATTGTCGTTGGTAGAACTGTGCTCCCCCAATATATTTGATGAAGTACTAACTCTGGTATTTCATAGTCTTTACAGAAGTAATCAAGTTAAACATAAGGTCTTTACAGAGGTAATCAAATTAAAATGAGGTCATAAAATCAGGCCCTAATCCAATATGACTGCTGTACTCATTAAAATGGAATATCTGGACACAGAGCTACACATAGAAGAAGATGACCATGTGAGAATCAATGACAGAGGCCTGGAGCCAAGGCTTTAAACCTGGGAAAAATTAGGTCCAGGTTCTAGTGTGGCTTCAATATGTTAAAATATAGAGGATTCCATTTTGGTTCAGGTTCGGTTCAGGTTTGAGTTTAAATCCTCTCTGTATATAGCAGGGCTTCAAACTGAATCTGACTGTGACCTGGAACCAGTTCTAGTTCCAGCATTTTACAATTTTTTTCTGAACCCAAACCTGAACCCAAACCCACTGAAAAATTGGGTTCAGGTTCAGCATTTAATGGTTTTTTTTTTTTTTTTTTTTTGGTACCATTAGTTATTTTATCATACATAAAGATTGAAAAAAATTTAACAACTGAATTATCTGTCTACACATTATGATTAAAAATTTAAGAATGAACTGAAGCCAAACCCTCTAAATTTTTCATAGGTTTGAAGCCCCAGTTCAGGGGAATTATACTACTACTTCTTGTTGTTGTTGTTGTTGTTGTTGTTGTTAGGTACCGTCAAGTTGTGTCTGACTCATAGAGACCCTTATGGGGTTTTCAATGGCTGATTATTTGGGATTTCCTTGGAAGTGGATTGCCACGTCCTTCTCCCATTTTTGCAGTGCTGGGAATCAAACTCGGGACCTCAGAGACTGCAGAGCTGAGCTCTACCAACTGAGCTAAATCCCAGCCTGTAAAGGATGAAGGTTGGGTGCCCTCGAGTCGGTACGCAAATCAAAGAGACCCTCATAGGGTTTTCAATGGCTGTTTTCGGGATTACATTGGGAGTGGATTGCCAGGTCCTTCTCCCATTTTTTTGGTGCTGGGAATTGAACTTGGGACCTCAGAGACTACAGCGCAGCACTCTACCAACTGAGCTAAATCTTTAGCTCATTGTGCCACTTGTTGTTGTTGTTAGGTGCCCTCGAGTCAGTATCCAACTCATAGAGACCCTCATAGGGTTTTCAATGGCAGACTGTTTTCGGGATTGCCTTGGGAGTGGATTGCCAGGTCTTTCTCCCCATTATACCACTAGTTCTCCCAATTTCATTCTTCTCCCTGCCAGATGATATATCCTGAGTCTTCCCAGTGTCCATAATTGTATGAGCCAATTCCAAAATTAATATCTTCTTATTTATTTGTATTCTATTGGTTTTGTTGCTATGGAAAACTCTAATACAAATGTTGAATCATAAAAGGAAGATAAACTACTGTCTTTGGATTAAATTCTGTGAAGGGTGATCAGATGAGGGTGTAAAATTGGAGCAACTGAGGAAGAAGTTGGGTAGAAGGAAATGGAGAAAGTGAAGTGAGACCAGACAACTCTTCCAGGAAGGTTGGGTGTCGTGGGGAAAAAGGCAATGTGACATCAAGGTTTTGGATATGCTTAGTTTTCTTTTTTAATAAGAGTATGTCAAAAAAATTGAAGGGAAAGATTGAATTGGATATAGAAGGTGCCCATCCCATGGAAAGAAGGGGAACATAGAGGGGACTTCACTTGCAAATTGCATGGGTTACATTTTTGTCTAGAGAAAGATATTAAGTGTCTAGAGAAATATAAGCAAACAATTCCTTTCTGTTTGTTCCCAGAATAAATAGCAGAGCTGGTATTTTCTAATTTAGTTTGTAGCTCCAAAGCAAACATTCTTTGTAGAGTATCATACTTACTCATACAGAACAGATATATTTTCTAGGAATTAATAATGATCAATCTCAAACGGACTCTCAATACTATCTGATTATTTGTTGTCTGTAGTCAACTTTTTCTCTTTTAATAAAAACTACTTAAATTGCTTGTACTTTCCTCAAGCATCCAACCCCTCTTGCTACCACAACTATTTATTTATTTATTTATTTATTTATTTATTTAGCAGTACTGAGGCAGCTAAAGCCAGGGCCTCTAACATACTTTGCAAGTATTCTACCACTGAGCTGCACCCCAGCCTATTTTTTATTTTTTTATCTTGAGACAATATTTCCATAAATTACATAGGCTGCCTCTGGCCTTGAACTTGCAATCCTCCTTCCTTCACCTTCCGTGTCACTGGGATTGCAGGCATGGACCATCACTCTCAGCTTTGACATACTTGTCTTTATTTACCAAAGATCTCTCCCCACACCTATTTTTTTGAAAAATATTGTGTCATTTTTTGCCAAGGATTCCCTCTCTTTCAAACCTGAAACCTACCTGTAACAGAATTGATTCCACTTTCTCTCATCCTGTTTTGACTGAGGGCCATTTCCCTGCAGCAGCCTACGGCCAATGCCTGTATTTGTGCTTACCTGTCCATCACTACTGCTCTTTACATTTTGCTATGTAGAATTTATTTTAATTAATGTATTTACTTATGTAGATATATGTCTATTATTGTTATATTTAGTAAATTATGTTTGATTTGATCATATGTTGATGTGGTTGTATGTCCACTCTTGCTAACAATATGCATGAATTTGAAGCAACAAACTGCTTTTGTATTTGCCAGCATGATCACCCTTTGAATGTACACTCTTCAATATGTTGGGATTGATTTGATTTGGAAAAATAACTTGTTAAAAGACTAAATCATTACTAAATCCGTGCCTAGATCTTTAAGACATTATAGCTCTGGTGGACATAAAGTCACAGCATAGAGCAAACTAAGAGAAACTAAACACAGTATCTTATGGATGAGTCAGACTGCTTTAAAATTAATATTTGCTATTAATTTTTTGATAAATGATAACCAGCTAAATTGGATTGCTAACTTTCATTTTTGAGCATGTTAATTTAACTATGTTTTGTTCTATCTATAAAATAAAGGCATGATAATGTAAATTTTTATCAATTTTTTTTTTCCCTTTTCAGTCCCCCCAATTCAGGGGGTTGAATGCAGGGTCTCACGCTTGCATGCTCTGCAAGTGCCGGACCACTGAGCTGCACCCCCAGCCCATGTTTTTTTTGAGACAGGGTCTCGCCAAATTACGCAGGCTGCCTGTTTTGAACTTGCGATCCTCCTGCCTCAGCCTCCCAAGCCACTGGGATTACAGGCGTGCACCACCACACCTGGCTTAATTTTGATCAACTTTTATTATTAGTTGTGCATTGTATTCTGTGCAGAAAATACATGCTTGAACATATTTTGATTATTCATCAAAATATTCTTTTACATATTTTATTTTTACATTTTAAAATTGGCTGACTAGAATTCTTTTCAGACATAATATTAAGAAATTGTGTTTTTAGAAAAGAGAAATTCCATTTAAACAATACTTATTATTCTTAAAGGAAATGTCTCTTCCAGGGCTTTATTTTCCAATAACAATTGGATTGTGGGTAATTATTAAGTATTGGTTGATTAAATTAATTTTAGTGCTTTACATTTTCACTGATAATTTAGGTCATTGTTGGATTTTTATGATGATATCCTAATCACTATTTCTGTGTGTGGTAATTTTAGTGGGTGATATACACTATAGAATGTAGAATGTAAAAATTAATTCAATAAAAATTTAGAAACAGCCATAATTTAGCTCTGCTTGTAGCAGCTTTACACAGGTATTAGTATATTGTGTAGTGCTTATTATTAGGTCTCAAAAAGTAATTAGGAGTCAATCATGATGAAATTTAACTTTAGAAAACATTGTAAAAACAGGGAAAGTAGAGTGAGGAGGTAGCATTTTAACAGAATTAGAAATAAACAACATATTTAAAGGGTATTCATTTTGCTAAAAAAACAAAAGCAGTTTGTTGCTTCAAATTCAGGTAAGTCGTTAGCATGAATGAATATAAACGCCACATAAACATCGTTCAATCTGCTTCTCCGAGGTCTTTACCTTTTATTTCAAAACAAACAAAAAAAGATTATATAATTGCCATTCCTCCAGTTTTCCTAATATAGCACTTTGTATCTGTGTGGACACACCTCCTGTAAGCATTCTAGTAAATGCTGTGATTGGAAGAATAGACAATTCTGACAGGGCCACGGAGTCCAAGTACTTGATAAGTGGCATGGTATTTGAGACTTCAGTTATGGAAGTAAAGCAGGAGCTGGAGATTTAAGAAGAGAGTTAATGTCCAGTACCTAAAGAAGAGGAAATATAACATTAAAAGTAATAACTTCATGAACTTGAAATTATATCAGAGATGATATTCATTAGCTAAATTCCTGCATGATTCTGTCCATCAAAGGCATATTCTCAGTAAGCACCTCCACGGTGCTCCTTTCTACCCCTGGTGGTATGGAATGCAGAATGTCCAAGCTCTTACACCCAGGGTATGGAAATTTGCATTGTCTATTCAGAGAGTGTAATTTTAATATGTTAATGTAATAGATTAATTTTCTAATTTTCCTCAGTAACATCCTCACTTATTATTCTACTCAACAGTCTTAATATTCTTATTATTCTATCTGCCTGAAATGGTTTTTCTTAGCCATCTCATATATCACCTTGCCCCAGACTCCTTCCAGATTCTTGTCTGCTTAATTTCCTCTTCTACTTTTGGGATGTTGCTGCTGGGTTTTTTTAAAGCATTACCTTCATCTTTTGTTTTCTTTCCCATGTCACATTTCATCAACTCTAATTCAGATTAGGCCCTATCACTTCCATGTACCCATAAAAATCTCTGCATAACTTTGTTATATCAGTTCCATTTATCTCGTAACTGTTTACTCAAACTTTCTACTGTTGCATTTAGGGCTCCAGATGTCAACAATTCTGTCCCATTTTCTATGTGGTTTCAGTGCTTTTCATGTTATTTCTCTGAATACTAATATCTTCTCTGTATAAGCTGTATCTGAGCCAAGCAAGGTGGCACATACCTGTAATGCCAGGAATTTGGGAAGCAGAGGCAGGAGGTTTGCAAGTTTGAGACTAGAGGCAGTCTGCATAATTTAGTGAGACCCTGTCTCAAAAAAGTAAAAAAAAAAAAAAAAAAAAAAAAAAAAAAAAAAAAAAAAAAAAAAAAAAAAAAAAAAAAAAAAAAAAAAAAAAAAAAAAAAAAAAAAAAAAAGGGCTGGGCATGCAGCTCAGTAGTCCAGCACTTGCAAAAGCATCTAAGTGCCAGGCTTTGGGTTCAACCCCCAATACTGCAAAACAAACAAACAAACAAAAACAAAAAAAGGCTGTATCTGAGATAGAGAATTGAGAGCCTCTTTAGTCATTCATTGGAACTCTTTGTATATATTGAAAGTATTTTCTCCTAATTTTTCATCCATCTTTTGACTTTGTTTATGATATCTTTTGGTGTATAGAAAATATTAATACTCATGAAGTCAAATATACCAATATTTTCTATAATGGTTTTTGTTTTATGTCTCATTTAGGAATATCATCCCTGTATTAGAATTATGAAAGTGTTTTTCTGTATTTTCTCTTAATAATTTTATCCTTTTACTTTTTCAATATGAAGAACTACACAATCCGTAGGCTTTTCAATTACAGTAACATCGGAGAAGCCTGGAGTTTAGCTCAGTTGGTAGAGTGCCATGCTATAAACATTGAGGCCCTGGGTTCAATCGTCACCACTGCAAGAAATGGGAGAAGAAACTGGAAAGCCATTCCTGAAACAATCTCCCCCCCTAAAAAAAGATCGCGTGCCTGGCACAGAATTGGGAAGTGTTTCGTTCTGTTGTACATAGGGTTTCTATGAGTTGGACTCAATTCTGTGGCACCAAACAACAACAACAACAACATTGGAAAATTTTATAGTCATAACTATATGGCACATGTAGTCAGGAGAGAACAATCCCTGGAGAAGGACATCATGTTTGGAAGAGTGGCAGGTCAACGCAAAAGAGGAAAACTCTCCACCAGGTGGATTGACACAGTGTCTGCAACAATGGGCTTAAACATAAACAAGATTGTTTGCCTGGCACAGAATCGGCAAGTGTTTCGATCTGCTGTACATAGGGTCGCTATGAGTCGTACTCGACTAGACGGCACCTAACAACAACAACAACAATATGGCACTACTTGGAGAAAAGGAGTTGGAGACTTTTACCATTACAGAGCAATTTCAGTTTTCTGTGATTCAGAACTTCTGGAGGAGTGCAGGCCTAGTGAATTGATACAATTAAGAAATGTCCCCCAAATGCAGGATTCTAGGGAGTATTTTTCAGTTAAAGGGATAAAGTTTACATGCATGAAGAGATGTCTTATTTTTATTACTGAGTTCAGTGACTTTTGGTTTTGTTGAAATATCGTTTTAAAATTTACAATTTCTAATTATTGCTGACTTATATGGTATATTAGTTTGATTGAACTATCATAAAGCACCATAGACTGGATGACTTAAATGTCAAAAATTTATTTTCTTATAATTCTTGAGTCTATAAGTCTAAGATCAAGGTGTTGGCACATTTAGTTCTTTCTCAGCTTGTCAATGGCAACATTCTCCTTCAGTCTTCACAGTCTTCCTTCTGTGTTGATGTCCTGATCTCTTCTTATAACAACCACAGTCATATTGGATTAGGACCTATATTTATGACCTCATTTTAACTTAATTATCTCTTTAAAAGACCATGACTCCAAATAAAGTCACATTCTGAGGGACTTCTTGTTGTTAGGTGCTGTCGAGTTGTTGTCCGACTCATAGCAACCCTTCGTACAGCAGATGAAACACTATTGTCAATGCTTCTCTGTTATTCATAGGATTTTCAATGACTGATTTTTTTTTTGGGGGGGGGAGTGGGTTGCCAGGTCGTTTTCCCAAGCCTACAGCGCCTGGTGTTCCCAGGCTGTCTCCCATCAGAGTACTAACCAGGTCTGACCCTGCTTAGCTTCCGAGATCTGACAGAACTAGAGGCCACAGTGGCACGGCTGCAGGCTCTGAAGGACTAGGAATTAAGATTTCAGCATATTAATTATAGGGGACGTAATTCAGCCCAAAACATAGGAATACATTACCAAACTCTATCCACCAAGCTGGCTAATCTTATTAATTAATTCTAACTCCATTTGGGGTTGCCTTCTCTAAGAAGTTTAAGAATAGGCCAAATGTTTGCAGGGGGAATCACTGAGAATTGGACTTGTTGCTCTATGCCTCTCCTTTTCCCAGATCTCAGCTCCAGTAATCACAGGTTCCTGACTTCCTAACATTTGAATCTAGTCTTGTGAGATTGTGTTCTGCTACATTTCTACCTCTTCACCATGGCCTGCTGCCTAGATTCAGAATCAGAGCCAAAGTATACAAATGCTTATAGGGGAAAAGCAACTCAAAAATATTGGCTTAACTTTCTCTGGTTCTCTCTTTCTTGGGATTCTAATTTTTTAGTCTTGGTTAGCTCAGCAGCCCTATGATACCTCAAAAAATTATGTATCTATCTATTCTTTCTATCTATCTATCTATCTATCATCTATCTATCTATCTATCTATCTATCTATCTACTTATCTATCTATCTATATCATCTATCTATCTATCATCTGTCTATACTTGAGATCTGGATATTTTGGAGATTTTGGCAGAAGTGTTTTTAGTCAATTCTACCTTGAAGCAGAAATCTTCTATGAATGATTCCATTTGACTCTGGAAATTTGTCACCATTTAAAATATCAACTCAGTAAACCTGAAAACATCAATTTCTTAATGTAAATAGAATGTGAAACTGAGACAATTTCCTTAATTGCCAAATTAAATGTCATTTCAAATATATTATTCTTAAGAATTAGTTGTTAGCAGCATTTTAGAACATGAGTGCTTTATTTAAAAAGAAATGAAAAGTCCCTGTGCTTTCTAACCAATAAGTAATTAAGTTTTTAGTGTATATACTAAGGAAAAAAAAGGAAGCAAAATGTTTTTTTTCTGCAAATAGGAAAATGGCTAGAATACAATTAGATTATTTCTTTTTAATAATGTCCACTAGCTATAAGTGCCATAAAATTCTTAGAGCAGAATATTTACTATACCAAGCACATAATTATAAATATCAGCCCTTTTTGCATAGTTTTTGTTGTTATTGTTAGGTGCCATCAAGTTGTGTCTGACTCATAGAGACCCTCATAGGGTTTTCAATGGCTGATTGTTTCAGGATTATTTTGGGAGTGGATTGCCACATCCTTCTCCCATTTTAGCATAGTACATCAGTGTTAATAAGAAACTATGCATATGATTAAATAGTTTTTCAATTTGATGTATAACATCTTTTTTGAGTAAGAGAAGAAACCAATTTTGTTTACTTATCAATAGAAGTCGAGAATTTTGTCTTACCATTGTCGACACTAATTAATCTCTGATTATTAACACAATTGAATTATTTGAGAATTTATTTCCATGAGTCATTTAGGACCTTAAACAATCATTTCGCATAATTTTGAGATTAATCAGTCATATTTAAATCAGTAAATTAACATGAAGAAATTGTGTATTCTACATTAAGAATACATCTTTCTTTTATTTCTTCTTTAAAATTTTTCATTCTACTAAAGTTGATTCAGTTTGATGTTATTTTAAAAATGTGTGCAAAGTCAGGAAACAACATATTATTATAGAGCATTGGAATGATAGCTCATAAGAGATCAATAATGCTGCAGTCTGGCTATAAAATGTCCCCTCAAAAAGCTCAGACATTGAAGGGTTGTTCCCTAGCTGGTGGTGGTATTTTGGGAGATTCTGGAAACTTTCAGAAGTGGGGCCTAGCTGGAGGATATAGGTCTTTGAGGGAGTGTCCTTTGAGAGTGTGTCTTGTCCTAGACTCCTCTCTCTGTCTCTGTCTCTGTCTCTGTTTCTGTCTCTCTCTCTCTCTCCCCTTGTTTTACATCATGAGTTGAGTAGTGTCCTTCTCCACACTCCTACAGCTGTGATGTTTAGTCTCACCTCAGCCTGAAAGTATTAGAGCCTGCCAGTCACACATGGAAATTTCTGAAATTGTGAACCCAAACAAATAATTTCTCCATTTAAATTTTTCTCTCAAGTATTTTGATCGCAGCTACAAAAAGCTAATTAACACAAACAATGACTGCTTGTAGCAGGGTTCACTGAGCATGGAGATTCTGGATTTAGAATGCCTATGTTTGAGTCCGGGCTCTACAACATATTATGTGTCCGACTTACCCACGTTACTCAACCAGTCTGCATCTCAGCTGATCTATGAACTTGAGACAAATATTACTCAAAATGTTGCTTGAAATAACACATTCTTGGCACTTAGGACAAAGCCCTAAACATAGTAAGCAATAAATGAAATGAAATTACAACAGAATGGGGCAGTGTAGAAAGTGAGGTCAGTTTTCTACAGCATAGACTGGAACTTTTGATTTCAATATAGAAATTAAGTCATTGGTGATAATTTATCCAATTGTTTGAAAACCATAGCCACATCACAGAGTTGTACTTGTGGTAACCTTTCCTGTGTTCTCTATTTCTCCTCTTGTATCTCGTTCTCCTCCATCCAACATTTCTTCTGTCTGTCACCATCTGTCCCTAGTCCTCTACTTACCTTTACTCATAGGCTATTCTAATCATGTCTCTTTATCTTAAAATTAAACCAACCAAAGAAACATACATTGCTAGTATCTTCTCAGATGCTGTCTCCAATCCTTTTCTTATTTTCCTTTTTAACTCCCAAACTTCTAAAAAACTTGTCCTCCCTCACGCAGTGAAGAGGTTATGGTAAAAAGCTTTAAGCTAGAAAGGCAAAAACAAAAATACATATATGCAATTACAAAAGAGATAAGGTGCATATTTCCAGAGTATCATTTCTCTCAATGGCATAAAATTAAAACATTGATAGTGCTGTAACAAAACAAATGCATTTGTTATAGATGTGCTAGTTTTGTGAATTTTTAAAGATAAGCAAGAGTTTAAAAATTGAATTTAATGTGGTAGCTTAAGTTTTTCTTCCAGTCTTTCAGAGGAACCTAATGTCTGAATAATGTCTGGTCCTCCTGACCTTATTACAGGCTAAGATTAAACCTTGGATATGGGGGATGACAACCCTAATCTCTCTACTGTAACTTTCAGTCCTAAACCTTCTTCTAATAGTTCCATACAATGGTGTTTTGAGCCTGATATTTTTCTTTAAGGATTACAGAATGGTTATTCAACTATTCAGTTACTTGGTCTGCATTTATTAATCATAATTATCCTATGCTGAATAACTCTTCTGTACACTGAATTTGTCATTTAACAGTATGTCTTGGAAATCACATGATGTACAAAGATATTCTTTATTCCTTTTCTATTACCCTATAATAGTTAATTGTGAGAAGCTCCCATAGTTTATTAAATCAGTTCTTAATTTATGAGCAATTGAGTTACAAACTTCATTTGCTATTATAAATAACATCAGAGTAAATAACTTTGGATATAAGTGATTTATAAAAGTTGGCAGAAATTTTGGGGGACAGTTTCCTAGAAAGTATATTGAGATCAAAAGCACAAGGTATGTTGAAGGGGAGAAGAATTAATTCTTTTAATCACTATATATTCTTGGCTCTTGTACAAATAATGCTTATAATATGGCAATATAAATAAGATTGACTGCTTTACAAAATAACATAATATGATTATACTATCTGTTGGGTTTTCTTTTACTTCTGAAATTAAAAATGTTTCATATATTATAAGTTACATTGTTTTGTACAAGATCAAATTGGTTAGGTCATCAATCACTTCAGTTTTATTCTTGAATCTTTCTTTTCTGTAGTCAAATCTATGCCCTGAGTATTTCCCTTGCCATTGTCTGAGAAACTTCTTTGGTTCCCTGCTGTGTAGGATCCCTTGTTCCTTAGATCCTAAAACTTGTTCTTTGTTGGTGGAATATATACTGTAGCTTCTTGAGAAAGTGTTCATGAGAAGTAAAAAAAAAAAAAAAAAAAAAAAAAAAAAAAAAGACAGTTTATATGTCTACAAACGTCTTTATATTACCCTAATGGCTTATTGCCTATCTGATTGGTTACAGAATTCCAGATCAGAAATCAATCTCCTTTAGAATTTTGAAGGTTTGCTTTGATTGATTTTTTTTCTTCCAATTTGAGATGCCTGATGTGCTTTTGCATCCAATGCCCTCATTGGTTTGTAAAAGCATAGTCAGACCACGTGTCACCCTGCTGAGGAACAAGACACCAAACTTGGAAGCATAGGATTGTGGCACAGGCAGACTTCTCGTGTGGTATTAGTTATTGATTATGGACCCCTGAGTGTGGAGAAGGCCCTATTCTAGCCCAAGGTTGCGATGCCAATGAGGCTGTACATCTGAGGTCTATTCACCTGGTGTCTCTTCATTCCTTGTGGCCCTCATTAACCGCATAGTTCCTACTGTGCCTCTGTGAAGAACCCAGAAGCCATAGAAAGCCATCTGTTTACTTGTGTCCTTGCCTTGTATAATCTTTGCATTGCTTGTTTATTATTTTGTTTGCGATTTAAAGTGAGGATAACCTTAAGTCAAGAGTCATCATGTGAGCAATGTACAATGATCCACATGTGTAGAAATGTCATGATGAAACCTTTTAAGTTACACACTAAAAAAATTGCTAACAAAAATTACTGGGAAAAAAAGAAAATGAGACCTATCTTTGCATATATGAAGTTAAAAAAAAAAGTCATCATGCTTGCCAGTCATTGAAGGTGGGCCAATTCTTTGTGGTCTGGCTTTCAACTTCTCTTATCCCTAGCATTTTGAAATTACAAAGAACTTTATCTTAAAGTCCTGTTCTTCCCAATTCCTTTTGGCAAGTGGCAGACCATTTTAACTGGGAAACTCATGCTCTTTAATTCTGGAATGCATTCTTGTAGTTTGTCCTTTGAATCTCTCCTTTCTTTCTGGAATTCCTCTTAGCAGTATGCTAGTTTTCCTGCATTAATTCTCTAATTTATTCTTTTCATCTATATTGTTCACATAACTTCCTTGAATTTATTTTCCAGACTCTCTATTGACTTTTTCAGTTTGGATATTATGTTTTTCATCACTAAGTACATTGTTCCTCGAATACTTTCTTTTTAAATTTTTTAACATTTTTTTTTATTTCTAGGATGCAACATCCTATTCTACTTTGAATTACTTAGAGGATTTTCTAAGACATTTTCTTCTGTTGCCTGCCTTTTTTTGTGTGTTTCTTATGAATACCTTTGTTCTTTGATTTTCATGTAATAGTCATTATTTAATTTGTTATTCTTAATTATCCATCAAATGTAAGGACAAGGCTTCAAAAACTGATTAGAATCTATGAATACATGGATATGACTTGTTGACTGGTGAGTAACATGACTGTATGGAGACAAAAAAAATGATTTTTTATTTAGGAACAGACAAATAGTATCTGTAGGCCTTTTTTTTTTTTTTTTCTCGAGTTGATAAGTTTCTCCAGAGTAGAATACTACTATCTTTTGCCTGGTGGGTTTTCTATTCTATCCACCTCTTTCTGTATGCTGGGAGTTGAATATAAGAATAGTGTAATTTTATAAAATCATCTGATCTATTATTTCTAAGAAGTGTACATCTCCTTCTTGAAGTCATGACACTTTATTAATATCTCTGTAATGATATTTCTTGTTTTTTATTCTAGTAATTTTCATCCAGGTATTCTCTCCTTTTATATTACAAGTTTCTTGAGGTCAAGAGCTAAGTTTTAAAATATATATATATATTGTATTATTCAAAACAGCTGTCTAGCACAATGGCTGACATGTAGTAGATAATCAATGCATGAATACTCCACCATGCTCAGACATCAGTCTCTGTAACAACCCATTTGTGAAACCCCAGGTCCCAGGATAATCATCCTAGCAGGATACCATCCTAGGAGGAAGGATTATGGCATTTTGAGAAATCTCACATTCTTTTGGATACTTGTGGGTACTTTAGGCATTGCTATCACATTTCTTACCTTGAGGAAAGTAGGCACATGCACTTGTATTTCAAAACAGATTGATCCTTAAATTAATACTCTGTAGGCCAAAATTAGACTTCTATTTTCTTTAAATTATCAGGCAACATTAGAAAGGAAAGAGGTATTTATAGCTATAATTCATGTTTGTAATATCCAGATATTCTAGGTTGATTTTTAGAAAATATTGTTTTGAAGATATCCAAAGATGAAGGCTTCATAGCTTCCTGCATGAGATTACATAATACTGAGTATGACTGGTAAAATCCTTATGCTGAAACAAATGTTTTTAATGTAATCATAACCAAATCCATAGTGAATATTTGAAACCATTTGTTAGCTGTTCCCTTATATTGTTCAATTATTTTAATACAATTATTAGTTTGTTCCTAGTTAACTTACTTGGAAATTACATGGTTTCAAGTTTTCTATCATGTGCACCTTATTTTCTATCTTATTGTTTAATAAGTCCACTATGATCATTTCCCATTTTTCCACATTCTTCTGAATTTGTTTTAGGAGTATTTTATTATAGTGCATGAAATAATTATGTCACTCTAGTATAATCTTATAACTTCTTTTCACATTTCCCAGGAACATTCAATAACTATCACAATTAATTGGTAAGTTTTAAAAGGCATAACTTTCTTTGATAAAATGATTTTTATTTTTTCACTTCTCTCTTCCTAAACCAAACTATTAGAAGAAAAGTATAAATATTTTTCTTATTAAAAAAGTGAATTAAAAAGTCTTCAAACAGCAATCCAAAACTGAGGTTAATTAAAACTGTATTATTTTTCCCTTAACTATCAACAACTAGTTTTGGCATAGATTATTGGATTTATAATTAGATGTAATTTGACTTAGTTGCTATAGCTCTTAATTATGGTATACCTTTTCCCATTATGGCCAATGTAATAGTAGCTTAGGATAAACATTGATGATCCTCCTTGCCAGTGGGACTAACTCTTTCCCTTGGGTTATTTGTGTGATAATGAGAGTGAGATTTTAGAAGTGTGGCAGACGGTCTAGGCATGACATACTGTTTTGGCACAATTCCCTTCACTGCTTTGCAAAAATTGTAACTAACTCTACCTAAATAAATAAATAAATAAATAAAAATAAAAGGAAATAAAAGAAAAGAAAAAAGTTTCATGTGGATTATTATTGTTTTAGTGTGGTTTCCCATTGGGAGGAGTCTAAGGAAGACTTAGGCAAATATTAAAAACATTTAGAAAGCCAAGTTTTTATTGACAATTTCCCATGATCTCAAATATTAATAAAAGTTTCATAAATTTGCTTTGCTGAATAAATTAAATCACATATATACTTTGACTCCCTTTGGAAATTACACACTGCTCTTTCATCCTATCCTTCAAAATCTATTCTTTAAAATATTTTTATGGAATAATGTACTATATCTTGAAGGTAAAAGAAAGCAATTTTATATAATGTTTCCCATGAATAAAGTTTAAGTGATGCCAATTCAAAGAAATAAATTTCAAAGGGGTTAGATAAGCATGGTCCTTTGCAGTTGGATACTCCCAAGTGTTAGCTATAGGAGTGGATACCGATTCTATATGCTGGAAAAGAATTTTAGTGTTGAAAATAAAAATATCCACAAAGATTATATTATGGTAATTTGGTGCTACTTCTTAGTCCAAATCATTCTCAGTCCATTTCATAATAGCCAATTACATGTTACTCAGGGGACACGGATCATGCAAATCAGGTAATATTTCAGTGAGTGACTGTTTCTCATGTGTTTTAAGCTATTATCATCATTACTGTGTAGCACATGAATCCAACTCATCTGTACTGTAATTGCTATAAATCAAGCATTTGTTTGCCATTATTTATTACCTACTATAAAGAGTTTTAATAATATTTAGAGGGTATGGCAATAAAAGCAATCATTTATTGTGTCTGCTTACAGGGTCACTCAAGGTTTTCAACAAAAGCCAATGTCATTTCCTAGTCTTTTAATATTCATAAGGTAACATCACTGCAAATGGTACATTATGATTTATAAACATTTCCTGGCCAGGAACATAAAAGCATCATTACAATTCTTTCTACAAACAGCGGTCAGATTTCTGTGGGACAAATAGAAATCTAGGGTAGTGGAGGTCTGTGTTCTAAACCTAATCTTGTTTCTCATTATTTGTGTGTTCTTGATCATAACACTCAGTCTCAGTCCCTATCTATAAATTACCGAGGGCTCATCAATGTCCTTCTGTAAGGGAGGATCTGCATTTGTATTTGAAAAGGTAGTTGTATTTTTTTCCCCCTCATCTTCATCAGCAAGAGAAATGGAATAGAGTTTTAGTGTAGACAGCTTTGGACAAAAAGGCACAAGAACATAAGTTCAAATTCTGTTTCAATCAACTCCTACCTGTGTAACTTTTGACAAAGGAATTAATCTCTGTAACTGTCTGTCTTCTTTCACATAAAATGAGGTAATAATACTTTGTCTCTCTACCCAGAAGTCACACTCTAGCACCCTCCTTTGGATAGCAGTTATATTCTCAACTGGAGAAAACAATTTTTTATGTAGACCTTTGGAGTGGTTTAGGAGTAAACCAAAATGTGGATGATACTCTGACTTTTAGGAGAGTTCTAACCTGATAACCAGGACCGTCTGAGCACTCTAGAGTCAGTTGGAGCTTGTTGTGAGACTCTTGAACAGTTACATACATGTGAACTGAGACTGACATATCGCCCATAAGGACATGTAGGCTACTCTGAATACTGATGGCTCTGGGGGAGGACTGGGCTAGACATGCAACAGTGACCCTTCTATACACACAAATAGACCAGGCCTGACTGCCTTATGGGCTGCCATCCTTAGATCCTGCCATAATTAAAGACACCAGCATACTCACTGTCCCAGAAGTTACACCATTCCAGAGCTTCTACCCTTCATGGCAATAGACTATGGGTCATCCATTGACCAATCCCAATACTTCAGGCATTTTAGGGAGGTCAGGATTAGATCATCTGCAGGGCCCAAGGGGTATCTTCTACCTAGTTATCTTATATGCCTCTATTCTATAAAACACTGGCTCTATAAGGATCAACAGCATATTATTTCCAAGTTGTGAATCTAGCCAATAAATGTGCAATGTGATAGAAACATAAATAACAAATAAATATGCAATATGGTACAAATATCCTGCGTTATGCAGATGACACCACTTTGCTTGCTGAAAATGAAGAGGATTTAAAACATTTACTGATGAAGATCAAAGATCATAGCCTTCAATATGGGTTACGACTAAACATCAACAAAACAAAAATCCTTACGACTGGGTCAGCACGCAACTTCACATTAAATGGAGAAAAGATTGAGGTTGTCCAAGATTTTACTT